>CANUEX010046549.1:0-35891 GCA_948099535.1 Jatropha multifida | reverse complement strand
AGATTCAGTTATCTTCTAGACCATATTGCTCACCATATAATGTATTTTCTCTCCATAGCTGATTTCTATAAACTCTACTTAGCATTCAAAATATGCAGAGAATTATGCCTATCATCTCCCTCCTTAACCTATGATGCATTCTTGATTCCATATAAATGGATTAGAAGAGGTCAATGGGTTGCATTGTCTCGAATAGGAAATTAGTTGACTAAGTTTCTGTCTTGATCTGGTAAATGAAAGACTATATTTTTCTCTTTTTCGGTTTTTAAAGGTTAAGAAATTGCGTTCAGATATTCTTATTATTGAGTTTCTATATGCTATAATTGAAGCGATTTGGAGGCAACCACTGCATGTTATAAAAGGTTATCTCTTTAATAATCTCTGTTTTTCTTTACATCTGTTAATTGCCTCATTTACAATATTTATACTGTTTCAGGTGTGCAGCTATGTCACCTAACTTTGAAATTGCAAAGAATAGCATGGCGATTGCTTTGACTGATTTAGGAATAAAGGTAGCTTTTCCATCCTATTGCTTACTATTTCAACTTTTGCAAAGTTCCATTATATCTTAGTTTAAGTTCCTTTATTGTTTTTAGAATCTTTGTTTAGAACATTTTCTTTTACTTATTGGCTTTGTTAGTGAGGTACTTGAGCTTGTTGGTCGAATACTTATTTTTCTAATACTTGTCAGGAATTTCCAGTGTTTCATAGTTTGTATATGTTTTTTGAACAGTGAGGCCTACGAATGTTTTCTTGTCTAGCTGAGGAAGAAGTTCGATCTCATGCTTCATTAGTATCAACAACCATCAACTTTTTAGGAAGTTATCGTATGGGCATGATGGCGATCGCCTGAAGAAGTTGATATTTGTTGCACATTGCAATGGAAGAGTCCCAGCAGGTGATGGCCTTGGCAGGATTGTATTTGTATTTAGATCAAGGAAAGAATTGTTATCCTGCATTTTAAAATAAGATAGGTTATGCTAAGCCATTGCTTAGATAGTAGCACCCCAAGCCTAAAACATGTTCTAAAAGCTACTTAGTCTACGTGTAAACTAGGTCATATTTGGTATAAAATTTGGAAAGGAATGCAATTTTAAAGTTCTAATTTTTTATTTGTTTCGCAAGTAATCCAATTCATTCTGATATTTTTTTAAATAATTTAAATTTATATTGAAATGATATATTTTTAAACATAATTTTTAATATAACCAATAAATTCTATTTATTTATTTATTTAAAAAACAAATTTAGAATAGAATGTTTTTAACTTAAACATCCAGAGAAATTAAACATTGTCAAAGGTAAACATTTGCAAGCATGACAATGTTTAAATTTTTCTTGCAGAGAGAAAGAACCATAATGGTATTGAAGGAAAGTTCAATACTAGGGACTTACCCTTTTTTCTTTCATACCAAACTTAATATGCAAAAGGAAGCCTTATATTTGCAGTGTTGCTTTGATTTCCTACTGAGTAGGAATGAATTTTATGTAGTTGCTCTCAAATTTCCAAGATACCTCAAGCAAGACAAAAGACATAAACTTACTTTTACATGAGACTCAAAACCAATAACATTGACGATAGACCTCAAGCAAAATAAATTTTAGCCAACCTCATTCCATAAAATGGCAGAACTGCTCCTATGCAATTTTTCCTAGGAAAACCTACCCTTTTATTGATGAAAAGACAGAGAACTAAAGGAATGGATTAAAAGCATAGTGGGTGTTTGTCATGACATATTTATTAAACACATTGGGACTGATTTTGGAGTAGTCCTCACTTATACTGAAGCACTCAAAGCTGCTCTTGATTTATGAAATGCTCAAGAAGTAAAGCCTGTGTTTTTCAGGTGGGAGTAAAAGGTCAAATGATTCATACTTGTACAAACAAATCATGTTTCTATATTTAGATAATCTTAGTTTAAAATGGAAAAAAGACTAATGCTGTAGTTATTGGCTACTGACTAAGATCACTAAAAAATAGAATTTTGATATTAAATAATGTCTAAAGCAAAGATCTACAAGGAAATTTGAAATTTTCTTTATTACTAGTAGAGTTAACTTATTTCCAAGACTTGAAAATTGCAACTTCAAACTCCAATTGGAACCCAATTAATCAGAAAAAAATATTGAGAAATTGGTGTTTCGTGCTTAGATTAATAGTTGTTTTTTATCATTTCCAAAATGCAGAATCCAACGCACTGATATAACCTTGTATGGTTCTCTTTTATAACCTTAGTAGCTTACTGTACAACTTCTTGATTGCAAATCTTGAGTTCCTTAAGAAAAGAAGTTTGCATAATTAAAATTCAAATCTTTTCAAAATTGCTGGAACATTAGATGAGTGAAAAAGAATGAAATTATTCAAAATCTAACAAAATGATGAAAGTATAATCAGGTAGATCCACCAAGAGAAGATGTTGTTATGCACAAAGAAGCTCCAAACGGATGTTTACACAATTGTATCCGGGGAAGTAGAAATCATTGATTCTAATCTTGAAAAAGAGAGAGTAGTTGGGACTTTGCATTCTATGGACATGCTTGGAGAAGTTGATGCACATTTTTACGGGTTTTAAAGCTTTACATCTCAAGCATAAACACTTTCACAACTCATGAGACTCAAAACAAGTGTTTTAATAAAACTAGAAGATTAAGTTGCTAAAATAAAGAATTTTCTGCATGTAAATTTAAATTCAATTTATAGAACTATCTTCTGTAAGTTTTCATTCTCTGAGGTTCGATTTTAATATTTTGTGTGGTAGTATCACAAAAAGCTTGAAGATTTGAAGATTGCAGAATTTCTGGATGGGGGTGGTGAAGAAGATGATCCAAATATGGCTGTCAAATTATTGACTGTAGCTAGTACAGGCAATTAATTGACCTTAATACCAAAACATTCAAAGCAACATTTTCACAAACATCGGCTAAGCTGTTTAGGTACATGAACTCACCTACTGATTAATTGAAATCAAACTCTCAATCCAACTGAATTTTGCATTGAATGTTATTGATTCTCCGAACAAAAAGGATGTCGATTGTGTTATCCAAAGAATTAATAACTTGCAACTTGTGATTTTTGGCCGTTGAATGAGAACGTGAGATGTTCAATTTTTCTTTCTTTTAAATAATAAAATAAAAAAAGAATCGGTCACCCAAACCTATTATATCAAGTGCCTTTTACACATGGAGCATGCCTATTATTTCACTACCAATACAGAAACTAACTTATCTGTATGGTAGTAAAAGCCTAATAATCAATGCATTTGTTTTAGTTTAAATCCATTTGAAAAGTCTATCAATACACGTGGTTGTCACATGTCAATGATCAATTTAGAAATATTATTATTTGTACTCAACATATGAAACAAGAAGCAGAAGCAGAAGCAGAAGCAATTTTTAGATTTTATATAATTTAACTTTCAAGTGAAGGAGAATCAAACTAAACTGAACAAAGAATCACAACGCAATTTGTCAATTTTGAAACATCCTCCTTCAACTCAATTGCCTGTGTCTGTGCTGGTAATTCTTGAATCCTCATTGGAAAGACTTGACATGCATTGATGAATGCTAAAATATCATGTCAAAAATACTACTCAGCATGTCCCATTAATCCTGTATATTGCCTACATGTTGATCTTTCTGAACGTGTTTACATAAGTATAACTGGAAAATGTAACAAAGAGCTTGCGGAACCTGCAGGATTTGTCAAAAACAGAGCAGAGAAGTCAACTATGTGTGATTCCGTGTTCTTTTTTCAATTAAATCAAAAGAAATGAGGAGGTGAAATATATCTAAGCAGCACAGATGCTGAAACGCATAACTGCAAATGAGTCGATTCAATCGCAACTCAGCCTGACAATTAGCCTCTCCCCCTTACTTCATTGTAATTGGAATAAGCAAACGTACCAAACCCATTGGCTTGAATGTTCTGCCATTGCATGGAAGCTCTTATGAGGATGCTCATTTACTAAGCAGTGCATCTCCTTTTTGCTATATTTCGAAGCTGATAACATGGACAACCAAACATCAAGCGGGCCACTATACTTGCGCAGAATATTGGTACTGACCTGAAAACAATCAGTAAAGAATCAATGCAGCATTTTCAGAAGTGCAAATGAAATAATCTGATCATTCATGCGGCGCAAGAAAAACTAAAAGGGGTGAATCAAAAAAATTTCCAAACACATTCTCAATATAGGCAGCAAGGGGAAGGATTTTACAATAATCTAGATGTTTATGAGAACTGATCAAAACCATCCAACCAAAAATGAAATTATTGATTTTTAACATGAAATATTTGCTTTTGTTTACAAGTTTGATCCAAACAAAAACATAAATCTCAGATTGAACCTTTGAAGCTCAAACATAATTATTGGCTAGTAATTCTAGACCGTCCATGTTTCTTATCTTTGCTATCTGCTATCTAGAATGTATCCTCTCTTGCTTTAGCCTCTCCACTTACCAACTTTGACTTCTCTTTTTTTATTTTTTTTATTTTTTTCTTGTTTCATGGTTTTTGCAAGTTTTCTAAGTGGAAGAGTTGCTTGTGGCAGAGTTTGAGTGTGGAAGGGTGAAAGAGGAAGAATGCTTGACAAGCTTCTGTCCTTTTCCTTCCTTGCCAGCCTAAATATTTGAAGTGATATTCTATGTACTCTCTTGATTTGCCATCACATATATTTTCTCTAAATTTTTGCTAACATTCAGCCAACAAACCAATCTGAAATATTAGACCTGAAGTAGAATTCAAGGAGAGGCAGGAATATTAATGCAATCAAGGTAGCTTGGCCAAAGCAAATAACTAATACTTGAATCTATTGCTTCTTTGTCTCTCTCCAAGGTTTTAAGCTAATAATTCAACTGATCAAAGTAAGTCCAACAGTTAATGTCGTAAGATATGTAGTTTGCATTACTCATGATGGGGTGGATAAAAGTTAGATTTTCCCTTTAAATTCGTTTAGAAATCTTGCTTCAATTGAAGATTTAGATAATTATGGGGAAATGACCTTTCAGAACTCACAACTGATGATCTTACAAAAGTAATTTATCATTTTCACTTGAAAATTACCAATCTAACACTGTTGGACTAGTTAAAAAATTGACAAGAAGCCTGACCCTCCCAATCCAAGAACAGCCCTTATACTAATTCATCATCTTGCACAAAAGTTTAATAAGAAAATACAAGATCTTCAAGGGAACGGAAGATGAAGCAGGTTATGAAAGAGAAACAGATATAAGCAAACCGCATAACTAGACTCCAAAACGTACTTTGAATGTAACGCCTTGATTTTAGGATAACTTGAAAGATTTCGTAAAATACTTTCAAGTTTGATTTCTTCCTAATTATTAAAAAAATTAAATTTGATTTGATTGGATATTGTTAATAACTGTTAGCAATTAATTGTTAACACATAAATTAAAATATAAATATTAGTATTACTTAGTTGATGAATTAAGTACTTCTAAAAAATTATTAGCGATTAATTTTGAATATGTATCAATTGATACCAAAATAAGAGTTTTTCAATAATTACTTTTATTATTAATATAATAGGGTATAATTGTTACAATACAAATTTATGAAGCTTATATATTATTAGTTGTTTAATAAAATAAATGAAGACAAATAAATGAAAGAAGAAATAAAACAAGAATAAGAAAATAAGGGGGTGAATAACAATACTACTACTACTACTAATAATAATAATAAAAAGAAAGAAACCTCTCTCTCGTTCACCTCCCTCCCCGACATATCCTCTTCCCTGACCCCGCTCAATTTTCGATCACCGGCCTTCAAAGCAACGAAAGAGGGCTTCGAATCAAAGAACTCGACAAGAGAACAAGGTGGTTGGTCTTAATTTGTGTTATTGGAGCCTGGGTCAAATGGAAACCCGATTGGAACTCGAACAATGTCGTGCAATGATGTTTTTGACGATCCATGCCGTTTCCGGTGAGCTCTGCCTAAGGAGAAGGCGCCGATCGACTTGTCTTCTCCTGGTGAACACTTTTCCTTCGACGATTGCGGCTATGGAGCATTGATGATGAAACCGCCATTAACAGTGGAGCTAGAGGACTGTCAGGCCATATTCGGCAAACTAAGACAGTATCTCCACAAATTGACTCCGGATTTGAGATCCTTGTTGAGTTTCGAGCCTGACGGTGTGAGGATTGCCAATTCTGGGCTGAAAGGTTTTTTCGGCCACCGCGCACAGTGATGACTGCGGCAGTCCGGTGATGGACTGGCAGCGGTCCAACGAGACACCCGGGAGGCAGAATGTTGCATTTCACACACTGAATCCAAGTCCCACGTCCGATTTTCAATCGGTATATTTTAAGATTCAGTTTTTAAATTTTAGTGCAATTGTGAATAAAAAATTATTTGATTGAATTATTTAAGTTGACTTGATTATAATTAGTGAATTAAATGAAAGAAAATATGAATTGAATTTTCAATTAATTAATGAAGTTAACCAAATTTATGAAAATTTGTTAATTTAAAATGACAATAATTGGTTAGCTATGAAAATTCAAAATGGAGCCAGTTAATGAAAAAATATGCGTAGAACTAAATTACTGACGTTGTAATTGGGGAACATTGAATATGGAGGATGGAAAAATATTGTGGAATTGCCCGATGGATAGGCTGTATTATTATTGTGAAACGTAAATCTTAAGCAGATTAAGGTACAAATAAAACACTGCCAAAATTATAACAGAAAAAGAAAATAATTAATTATTATAAACAACAAATTGTATTATTCAACAAAGAAGCAAAATGATGAAGGAATAAATTGGTTATATAGTAATCAAAGTTGATTTGTTTTTGGTAAAATTCAATGAGTAGTTTAAAAAAAAAATAGAGTTCAACTTTTAAGTGATAGTTTGAGAATAAGTAAAATAATGGAATTTAAGGATTTGATTTCAAAACTTTATTATATTAGTTAGTAAAATAAATAAAGAGTAGTCTCTTAAATAAAAATTAAAGTTAGCCTAATAATTTATAAAGTTTAAGTTATTAAGGGATATAAAATGATCAAATGATTTTTATAAATATTATTTTAAATGAAATCCAAGAGGCTAAATACTAAATTAGTTTGAAATGTGAAATAAGTGTATATATATATTTATAGACATTTATTTATATTTGATTTTAGTAAATGAGGTAAGTGCTTGTTTTTAAATGGAATTTAAAAAGATTAATTATCAAAATGGTTTGAAAAGTAAAATAAGATTCTTTAAAGAGGACAAAATTTAGTTAAATGGTTTTAATAAATGGATTTAAACAAATCAATAGTTCATTTGATTATTAAAGTAAATTTATGGAAGATTTAAATTGATTGATAAGTAAGATTATAAATTATAATATTTAATGAGAATAGAGATCAAGAGCAAACTAAAACTACAAAGTAAATGTAAATTATAATTAAGAATAACAAAAATTCTAATATCACTAAAGAGTAGAAATAGAAACTAAAATAAATTATGTAATTGTTTATAGGTTGGGATGTCACAGAAATGGTTTAAAAGTCAGTAACTAGAGAGGAAAGGTTAAGAGAATTTTTCACTCCTAGTTGGAATTTTTCACTTTAGGTTAGTGCAGTATTAACTTTCTATTATAATTAAAGTTAAATATATTTTTAATTTTATAAATATTTTATGAAATGATTTATTTCTTTAAAGGAGTTATTGAATATCATTTTATGAATTTTAAAGAAAGAGATATGATTTTATATGAGATGATTTTTGAATGTTTTCTTTGATTTGATTGAAAATCTATTCATAAAAAAAAGATAATGTTGGCCACTTATATCTGTTGTTTGAACGGTGGCTTGGATTGAATGTTTTTAGAAGTGCTTGTGAAATGAAATGTTATTCAATGTGATGTTATTTAAATATTTTGATACTTAATGAATATGAATATCATTATTAAATAATATATGATTTATATTCTATGATATTTGTAAGCAAAATAAGAAAAGAACAAGTTATATATGAAATATTCTGAATAAACAAAAATGATAAGTTTTTAGACTCTATTATATTTAGTGTGAATCTGTTGTATGATCTAATTTATTTTGTAAGATGATCATGCTTGGATTTGATGCCATTGAGATATGATATAAGCTATTATCATATGTTAGACTCTGGATGCCTTTTATTTGAGCGGACGTGCCCTATCTGTTTCTGTTAGGCTCTAGATGCCCCTATGATTTTTGTTGGCAAATAAATGTCATTACATATAAGTTTGGGCTCTGGATGCCTTCATGATTATCTGTATAAATTTGAGCTTTGAATTGCCCCTCTGATTCTATTGGCATATAAGGCATCTCTGTTTCTGAAATCTCATATACTTCATTTTCTCCTAAGTGTGTTCGAACTCCTTAAGAAAGATATGTTCTTAAAGAAATTAAGATAATAAGTTGTGTTATATGATTTTGGTTTATTATATATTCTTAATTTAAAAGAACATGTGATATTGATAATTAGTGAATTTATAATATATTAATTTGAATATTGGATATGAAATGTTTAGAATATTCAGTTAAAAATAAATATTTAATGTAATGATAAAAATGATTATTAATTTTTTGTATATAAATTTTTATAATAGAGGAATCCCTTTTATGATTTATGTTTCTAAAATTATTATTTGATTTAAATTATAAATAGCACCACTAAGTCTAATATTCAATACGATGAGTTTCCTCATCCGCAAGTTGGAGATAGTATATACTGAGGTGATCCAGTATTTTAGCATTAGAGAAGGAGGATGTTCTTCAGACATTTAAGTATAAATTAAAGATTTGGCATGTATAAATATTATTTATTGAGAGTGTAAGTAGTGGTATGGGAGTTAAAATTTAATATTAAACTTATTTTGGGTTTTAATTGATAGACTATTTTATAATTCAAATTGATTATTTAATTTTTATTATTATTGAACGTTCCACAGAGGAACTAATGTTTTAATTCAGACATCCTTTAACAAATGTTGCCTAATAGATATATGCAGAGAAATTTTATTCTACAGGAATTTACCTTTTTATTTGATATTATTAGAAACTTATTTACATGAATCATAAAGTTATTAAGTTATTTCAAAAATTTCTCTGAAATTATTAAATCTTCCACTGACATTCTAATGTAACAAAGAAATATTAAGAAAATATAAAAATTTTATCCTCTTCTTAAGCTTATTATGTCCTTAATTAATTATCAAATTAAATTATTAAGCAAATTAGTATATGTCTCTAGCACAAAATGTGACATTTACTGTCTAGTCCTACGGGACCGAATAGGGAGTGTTACATTGGATGAAAGGAAAAAAAAGCTCGAAAGTGAGAATCACTTACAAGTTCCCAAGCTTCAATGCTTCGTGAATTTTCATGTACCAGTTTTCTGCTTATACAACAAAGAATTGAAAAGGAAAAGATCCAATAAATCCCAGTCCAAATTTGCATAGCCATCAAAAGATATAATAACAGGTCAAAAAGGGAGATCAATGATCCTATCAGAAGGGCCATTCACAAGAATAATGCAGGGTAGCAATTTTGGGACACCACTCTACTACTTCCACTTGTTAATTTACTATTGAACTCAAAATCAATGCTGCCATCATGTTCTAGTTAATTTTAAAATAACACCCTATCCCCTCTATTTCCCACAGTGCAAAAATAAATAAATATACGATAACACCATATTTTTCTACCAACATTTTGAGTGATTGAAGAGCTCTCTATCATATGATAAAAAAAGAGGTTCATATTTGGTATAAGGTGCCTAAATGTGAAGTTTAGGAAATTAAGTATCAAAGCCTTTTATTTGGGTTAATTCTTGCCTGATTCTTCAAAATTCCCCGCTACATTAGAGAGAGAGAGAAAGAGAGAGAGAGAGGGAGAGAGAGTGAGTGTTCTTCACTATAGTTGTACAAAGTTTTATAGTACCAGCAATAACACAAGCTGGTTTGATCACTGGCACTCATAACAAAAGATTAAAGGATGACCTAGTACATAAAGCATCCCACATTTGCAGGTCTTGGTGTACGTAGCTTTCCCCCTACTTTTGTAGAGAGACTGTTTCCATAGCTCGAACCCAACACCTCCAGGTCACAAGTGAAGTAACTATACTGTTATACTAAAGCCACCCTCACCCATACAAAACATTAATGGAACAAACCACAGGACACCAAAAAGGATGGACTAGCAATAATCCAAAGCATTCTCACTCAATAATCACTGTTGTGTATGACATGCAAACTATTTATTAAAAAGAAAACTTGACTCCTCTTCTTTTAAAAGAGCAATATGTACCGCTTGACAGAACAACAGAACAATCTACGCCCTCCAATGTCTCCTTTGTATATAAGAAAGCAATCAAAGCAGGTTGGATTAACAAGAATGGACAAAATCTAGGAAGATCTATCTAAAAGGGCTTCCAGATGGTTCGAAGTAAAGGTTAGGGAATCTGAAAAATGAAGATGTAAATGGTATGTGCTCGTAACTAATTAGAATCAGCATGATAAATGTTAACAGTAATTATTGTTGCATACAAACAGTAAAAGGCCATGATAATTTGTTTTAGCATAAGAAGTTGCTCAAATGCAGTAATTAACTTACCGTACCCCATAGTGCACATCACAGTGATTACAATGACCTGAAACGCCGTAATTATCGAAGGTAACAATCTGTAAGAAAGTAATTGAGAATAATCACAATTAACATGAGTATGTGACCTTAAAAGGCAGTCATGATATCCAGGATATTTTCGGCTCCTTAACATGTATGAATTCAGAAAGCACGTCATAACAACTGGACAGTCTAAGCATCACAAAAGAACAGCTCAAATTAAAAATAGGAACCAAAACACTTGCCACATCAATGCCATGACTAGATACTTCCTCTTCAATGATCTTTGCCAAGAGTTTATGGTCCCAAACTTGGTCAAAACCATCCTAAATCATGATAATGTATCAAATTAAAGATGCCTTAATATAAAATTTCAATTAAAACTATACTGCAAGAGTTTTCCAAAAAGCTGAAAGTTGAACCTGTAAATCTGAATGATCCAAAACCTTCACCTTTTGAAGTGGAACCTGAGTATGCAGAATCATGGGTTATTGACTGGAAAAAAAGACGCAGTTAAATAGCTTTGATTTTGTAGTTCTTACATCATATTCTGTTTGTTTCTAAGGCTTTAAATCAGTTATATATTCGACTGGTTGACAAATATGTACAAGAATGAATTTATAACTCAAGTTCCATATTATAGTATGCTGATCTTGAAAATCACCTTGAGGACCACACAAGCTTTGTACAGTTCGTGTTTTCTAACATTTCCTATACCATCTGCATTTCCTGTGTAACAAAGGAAGCAACACTAATTGACGATAAATTTAGCGATAAGTGACTGAAGTTCTTGGGCCATATCCAGTGTACATCAGCATATGTGCACAGATAGGAAAGTGAATAAAACAAGAGGTAGACCAAGAATTTCAAGGAAAAAACCAAAAGACTATTGAAAGTGCTTCAGCAGCATACTTTGATACCTATGCGCATACACTGATCATCTCCACCTACTAACCTAATCAGCTTAAGCAATACAGGTAGCAGCAAAAGATGCTGATAATTCCAAGTTTCCTACAATTATATGAAATCTTTGTACAAAAGACCACCTGCCCAGATTTGGGACGTTTATTTGATTTTCAAGAGCATCCTGGATGCAATGGGTTTCATGGAAACCATTTCCCTTTCGATTTGGAAAACAGCTACAAGTGTGGACAAGCAACTACTTGATAATCATAACAGAGAAAGAGTAGCAACTCAATTAAACTGCGGCTTTTATCATATAAACAAAAATGCATGTTTCTCAATGCAAAGGTTTGTTGAGACCAAATTAAAAAATAATGTCTGTGTGTTTATGTGTGTGTGATGGAATGAATTACCTATTGACAAGCACAGAATGTGAAGATTGTGCCCTCTTGAAATCAGATGATTTATTGTTGGAGAAAAGAACCTGCAAAAGTAATATAAGGTTACAATATTTCATAAAATACATAAGAAATTCACACAGAAAAACACATAAAATTTGACAATACTACAATGAGAAATTGATCTGCAACGACTCTGTAAATAAACAAATCCATTATGGTTTCCATCCTATGAACATGTAATAAACAACAAGCAACACCATTGCAAAGAGAGCCAATTGCAACAGCATAATCAAAGCTCAAAAGCATACATAGACTCATCATCAGGGTGAGCAACAACCAGCAGGACATTTTTCTTGCCAAGATCTCCACCTGATTTGAATGACAAAAAGGGTGTGGATTGTGAAAATTTTAACTGAAATGTGTTCGATGAAAGTAATAAAACAATGGTTATACAAAACATTCACCATTGCTCAAAAACGATGTCTTGGAAGGTAAGATTGATGTATATAGAATTTTGCATAAAGAAGCAATCCAAAGCACAAGTAGTGACAAGATGATCAATAGCCAGCCCATCTAACAAGCACCTGCATGAAACAAAGGTCATTGTTTTAACTTTTATTTATCCCTTTAATTGAAGGGCCAAAATAAAGAGGAAAAAGAAGACCTCAACTCGAGAATTGTACCCCAAATATTTATGCTTATAAATAACTACCGCACAAAAATATGCTAAATTTTGCATGTTGTTCAATTACCCTAAACTTTTAAATATTTTTCAGCATTTAATGCAACGATAACAAGTTCAATTTTCCACTATAAAAACAATCCATTCATACCCATTTTATTTCACAAACCTAATAAATATATGAAAATTCATTATAAATATCAAATAAGAAGCCGACCATAATAATAAAATAAAATTTCTAGCACATTACAATGATTTCATATTGTCTAAAAACAGTTGAAGTCACTCAAACATAAACCACTGATTGCTTGAGTGCTTTCAACTTCCTCTTCTGCTTACCCAAGACATAAAATAGTAACGAAGTATTACATTTCTAATTTTTATTCATTTTCCTCCTTTCATTAAGACTACCATGATGACGCAGGCAAGAAACTTAGTGCCACAAACATAGTTGCATAAATTATATAAATAGAGCACAGGTGTTCTAAACGTAAGACCGCGAGCAAAAAAATCATGCTTACTGATGCATAAAGAGAAATGGTGCTGCAAATCATGAATTCATTTTCCCTGAATATTTCTGGTGGGTTTATTGCAGCTATGAGAGTTGCACATGCAAGAAGAATATCTACTATCATTAAATAGCTATGTGCCTTTACTAAAAAGTTGTGTTGGTCTTCCACATACCTAACCCATTTATTTGCGTTATTATCTTGAATTGCCATTAGTATTAACTTGGTATTGAAATCTTATGTCTGGTCTTTTTAAGTCCTTAGCTAAGCCACCTGCTTCCACTTTCAATTCAGGTACTAAAAGCAAGTACTTTATAGTCAGCAAATCTTAATTGATAAATGATCAATTGTATATATGTATAGTAGTAATTAATAAGTGTTACCTACCAGTTGCAAATGCTTAAGTTAGGTCTGATATAAATGAATTCCATAAAATTTTATGGAAATTCATTTGGAATTCCATGTTTTTGAGTTTGACAATTGGCATAAATGGCAATGTTTATCACACTCTTAAAAGCTAAATTTTATAAATTTCAACATAACTACACCAGATACTATGTGTAAAATGAATTCTATAGTCCAAATTCATTTATGCTTAACAAGGGAAACACAGTAAATGAGTCGAGCTCTTAACAAGCTATGAACTCAATTGATCAAATATTCAAATCAAATGATCTTGTTTGTTTAACTTACTGTAAAATTAACTAAATCTTTCGTTAGTTCATGTGAATAGACCCTTCAAAGAGAAAAATCAAAATCATTTATAGAGCCTTGCAAGAATACATTGCTTTGTGAGCAACAGAAGTCAGCTTGAACAAGCCACAAAGATTGTTTCAGAGATTGCTGGTAGTTGATGAGGTAGCCGCTGGTTGACAAGATCCGATGGCTGCTTGTGGGATTCTATTCAATCTTTCTTTCAATGAAAGGCAAGAAGAAGAGAAGGAAGACGGAGGTGCATTTTCGAATTAGAAGACACAAACGAAACACAAGAAAGCAAAACCAATAAAAAATCAATGGAACCCTAACTAGTAGTTTGGGACAGAGAGGAGAGAATAGAAGAGAACAGAGAGCTAAATGCGAAGAGACAAAACAAACTTATATAGCTGGCTAGACTTGTGCATGCAGGAAACATATCTGTTCTATATTTTCCATGGAAGCTAACGTTGGTTACAACTGATTCAATGAATTACAATCAATATCCAAAAAAAGCATATTATTTTCACAATCTATAACTACACTTTATTCTTAACAAGAGCACAATGCGTTTATTTCATTTTTTAACTAGTAATGAATCAACCCATGTAATTTTTGTACGAAAATTCTAAGAACCAATAATCTCAAAACAAAGTGTTTTTCCTCACATTTCTCTTGGTATTACCTACCAAACAAAGGAACAAAATTATTCTAAAGAAAACGAAAAACAAGATACAAAAAGCAACCAAGCAAATTAATCCTATTAAGTAGAAGCTTCCACAGACAAAGAAAAATCAACGAACCTAACTTCAAAATTTCATTTCATTTCATTTCTTGTATTTTCCCAGCTAGCAAACTAACAAACAGAGCAAAAAGAAAAGAGAAAAGAAAAGGTACCGAGGATGTTAAACCATGTAAAATATGCAAAAATGGCCTGAGCCCGTTATTTTGCGAGGTTGAGGTAGCATTCTTATATGGGTGTTATCTCGACTCCCATTAATTAGGCAACCTGTCGTTTCTATGCAAATGGTATGTTTGATCTCATCCGACGAATGGTTAATGATATTGAATGCTAATTTGAAAAGAGTGCGCCTAGGAGTAAAATTGTGCAGAAGAAAATTACAATTTCTGTTTGGTTGCTAGGAAACTGCAACAAAAAGAAGGACGTGGCGGAAACTGAAGAATAGAATTCTTAAAAATTGGATACCTATTCTTACTAACCATGGCGGCTTGCCATCAAATGATCTAAAGAATAGGAAATCCTACTACTATAGTCGTTAAACTAATTCCACTACTAGTCCACGGTGGCCGACTCAGAACCCCACAAAATTTATGTTTTAGGTTGCAAAATTTAACGTGGAATCCATTTCCTCGATCAATGTTATCATCCCCAATCTAATCCTTCCCAAAACCCAAATTTATCAAATTAAACCTAGATTTTGATAACTCTTCAACACTCAGTCAAAACCCAATTTCATGCGAAAAATGGTAAATAGAAGCAATAATTATCGATTCCCGACCTACTATGCAAAGGAGCACCGCTAGAAAGAGTTGGAGAGGAGCTGAGTTCTGCCTTTCTCTCTCTTCGCTCGATTTCCAAGCCAAGGAACGCAAGAAAACATGCGTATTCGATCGATGGGACAGAATGGAGATTCTGTCTCGTCGCTCAGTTGCCGGCGAGGTAAGTGGCCGAAGACTGCTGTGGCACGGTGACGCTGAGAGCGATCAAAGATCGAGTGAAGAGAGGGGATGAGGAGATGGTTTTCGGCCCGATTCAACCCTTATTTTATAACTTAGGTGATATCGGTCTGATTCAAAATAAGGTTCTAGATTTGTGTTGATCCTTTCCGGTTTGATTTGGTCTGATCTTGGTTTCCTTAATTACTGTAGACTTTTCTTTGGGTTGGGTTTGGTTTAAAGTTCACAAGGGCCACCTTAGTGGGTTTTAGCTTGGGCTTGACCCAATAACTTTATGTTTGTTAAAGATTTATTTGGTGACCTTCCTACCATGAAATTTTATTTTGATTTATTTTTAAAACTTGAAACTTTTAAATTTAATAAACCGGGATGTTTCATGAATAGTGTAAAATTTTGAAAATTAAGGTCTTTATTAGTGTATGTTATCAAACTGTAATGATTATATGGTAATTATTTTCAGGGCTACTTCTAACATTTTACCTGTCACTTACGGAAAAAGCTAACTATTATACTTTGCAGTGTAATAGAATTAATTTAGGGGTGTCAAAATGAATTATGATATGTGAACATCATTCGTCTAACATACGAAATAAATGAATTAACATTGACATTAAATGAGTTTGTATCATAAACGGGTTACTATTTATAATATAAATATAAATGTGTCGTGTTATAGGTTGACACGGGATTAGACAAGTGAACGTTTAAAAATTTATTTTTAAATATGATTTGAATTAAATAGGTTGAAACGATAAACAACTTAAGTGGATCATATACAGGTTAACACGACCCTTTTTAACTTATTTATAATATTAGGCGGGTTACACAAGTTGTTTACGGGTCAACACGATCCACTTAACCTATTTATAATATTAGGTAGGTTACATATATCGTGTTCATGTCACCTACTTAATTTTCGTATCATGTTCGTATTGAAAAATTTGACACGATTATTAATCGGATAGTATTCATGTTGACCCTAATTGTGTCACGTGTTAGGTGAATTTGTATCGAACCCGGCACTTCTATCCGTTTTGACACTTCTAAATTATAATGTAAGGATAGTACAATATAATATAAAAAACTGAAATTCTTATTAATATATTTGAGTAAAATTTAGGGACCACATAGTAATTATCCCAACTAAAATTGAGGTCCTTAAATTAGGGGGACACAAATTCAAATTCTACCAATAAAAAAATAAATAAAACTGCAAGTGTGAAAGTCTTGATTATCTACCAAATATGGGAAATGGAGTGTCATTTTAACTCCATTCAAACACAATTCTTTTATTAAACATGCTAATAAGCCAAAATGTACAAGAAACCATAGAAACCAAATGCCTTAATTTTGTTTTGCAACGGCCCTAAATGTATCCATTTCTAACAAAATATAATAAAGTAGTGACCCTTAGGGCCTTATCTCAAAGATTTTGATAGTGATTGAAGAGCTGCTACAGAAATCAGTAAGGGCACACAATACAAAGGTTGGCAAAATACTTAAGAGTTAGCTGTAATTATGAACAATGTATTAATGCAAGTGCCTTTTTTTTTTTTTCAAAGAAGCTAGGACAGCTAAAAACATTTTTCATCAAGACACTTCAATTGAATTTAGTTAGAACTACTGCGATTGATTTTATGTAAAATGACATTACTACCCATAAATTTTTAGGGTATAGTCTAATATATCAAAGGGCAAGTATGGTTATTCATGGACAAAATTTTGTTGCCCTCAAGTGTATAACATTCTTAATACAGACTGGATTGCAACAGTTAGGATGTTTATAATTTTACCCAAAAACAGCTTAGCTCTCTCAACATTGTTGGTGACTTGAAGAAGAGGTAAAAAGGCCAAAAGTGAATACTACTATTTACCAAATCATAGCTAACAAAAGTCTCATCTAGAAACATTACTCTATACTAATATAGCTTCAAGTGAGGTGGTAGCCAACTGTAGGACACTTGACCTACTCCATTAAAGTAATATTGTACCTTAATCTCTATGATATATTATAGACCTAATGGAAAAAGAAAATTGCCTAAATTTCAATGGTCTTTTCAATTTTATAATGAATTTTAGTTTTGGTAATTGCATGTATCAATTTTTTAATTCGTGTAATTCTATCCCTAATTCAATTTAATTTAAATTTTTGCTAAACTATCAAACTGAAACAAAAAAAATAAATTTACACTTCTCATGTCAGACAAATTCAAGGTGATAAAATTATAAAAATTAAGAGATTATTACTTCTTTCGTTCCATTAAATTTAATAATTTTTGACATCTTATAAGAATTAAGAAAAATGATTAAATCACTTCAATTGTAAAAACTAAAAATAAGGAATAATAACTTAATTACCCTTTAACTAATGCTCATTTAATTGAAATAAAGTTTAGTGTATATATACTTAAAGAAAGGCACAATTGGAATAAAATAATTAATGCTACTTTAATTTTCTAATAGTGTCATCTAAATGGGATAAAAAAAAGGTTAAACACTACTAAATTTAATGGAACCGATCAAATCTAAAACCTTGTGATAAAATTATATTTTATTTTATTTTTAATTAAGCCAATTAGTCGTAGTTTTCTTACTCAGGCGAGCTGAAACCAATACATTCCACCCCTATATAATATATTCTACCAGTGATCAGAACTCTTCAAATTGTTAACTTACACTATAAATTCCAGTTCGAAGTTGCGTTCAAATCCCACATAACTACCTGCATACTTCTTCTCTTTCATACAAGCACAAATCAATCTTAGAAAAAGAAGTTGAAAATTATGGACTTGTCAAGTTCTCTGTCGTGTACCTTTGTTCTTATTGCTCTGCTACTCCATGTGGCCAATGCACAGCCTCTAGTTCCTGCAATGTTCATATTTGGAGACTCTGTTGTTGATGCAGGCAATAACAACCACCTCTACACCATTGTAAAGGCAAATTTCCCTCCTTATGGTAGAGACTTTATCAATCACAAACCAACTGGCAGATTCTGCAATGGAAAACTTTCCTCCGACTTCACAGGTACTTCAAAATTCCATACATAATTCTTAAATATTTATATTTTCACAGGCACGCACACTTCACAAATTGGGGAGCCTCCTGCATTAGGGATATCCATTTCACACATTTGAACTGAACATAAAAAATGAATCATTTTCACTATTGGGCTAATAGTCCTGGAATCGAGATTCTGCCTTATAATACAAGAGATCAAGGGATCCAAACAATGTCAACTCCAATATTATAAATGCCTTTGATGTACCCGAAAAAAAAAGAATAAATAATCTTTTCTTATATTAGTATATTGTTTATTAATTTTTGTTCTTTGTTTGCTTAAAAATAAACAGCTGAGAACATAGGCTTCACTTCTTATCCACCAGCCTACCTTAGCAAAGAGGCTCAAGGCACAAACCTCTTAATTGGGGCCAACTTTGCTTCTGCTGCTTCTGGTTTCTATGACCCTACAGCTAAGCTATATGTAATCCCACTAAAATGCAAAATGAACAGTTTATTCTTTTTCCTTAAAACTATTGATATGAGTTCTGAGTTTTTGGTGGTGTAGCATGCAATCCCATTGAGCAAGCAGCTAGAGTACTACAAGGATTACCAGAAGAAGATAGTGGGAATTGCAGGGAAATCTAATGCTTCATCAATTATATCTGGTTCTGTCTATCTTGTTAGTGCTGGAGCTAGTGACTTTGTTCAAAATTATTACATCAATCCTCTTCTCTACAAGGAGTATACACCTGATCAATTCTCCGACATTCTCATGCAATCCTATGCAAATTTTATTCAGGTCTCTCCTCAACATAAATGACTTTCCTAAACTTTACTTGTATCCTGCTAAATGCTAATTATGAGGCACAAACACCAACACGGGACGACATAGATACACTAATATGACTACTCTTATAAAAATTAACATAGACTTAATATTGAGTATCATGTAAAAGGTGTCTGACATGACAACACAAATGTTCATTTGAAACTGAAGTATTTGTGTTTCATAGATGATACATACAGCATTATCTGAAGTTAATGCTTATTAAATTCACATTTACGTACAGGATTTATACAAGCTAGGTGCTAGAAAAATTGGAGTAACATCATTGCCACCCTTGGGATGCTTGCCAGCAGCTATTACTATATTTGGCTCTGACAGTAATGAATGTGTGGCTAAGTTAAACAAGGACGCAAAAGCCTTCAATAACAAGCTGAATTCCACATCTCAGAGTCTGCAAAAAAAACTTTCAGGCCTAAATTTACTCGTTTTGGACATCTACCAACCTCTATACGATCTTGTTACAAAACCTGCTGATAATGGTAGAAATAAATTCTCACGACACTCTAAACAAGTCCTATATATGAATAAAATTAATTCCTATATATGAATAAAATTAATTTTAACTACATCTTTTAAATCTCATTCATTTCATTTGGTAACTCAGGATTTGCGGAGGCAAGAAAGGCTTGCTGTGGAACAGGATTGTTAGAAACATCAATATTATGCAATTCCAAGTCAGCGGGAACTTGTGCAAATGCATCTGAGTATGTTTTCTGGGATGGTTTTCATCCTTCAGAGGCTGCAAATAAAATCTTGTCAGATGATTTGCTTACAAATGGCATCTCCCTCATCTTCTAATAATTGGTTACAATCTTTCTTTTAGCGGGGATTGTTAATGTTGTTTGGGAGTCTACTTATATAAAGTAATCGAATTGCGTACAACTTGGAATTTTCAAAAATTTTCATTTTAATTCCACCATGTAGCTTTCTCTTATGCAGGATTCTATGTAACAAGGACTATGAATAAAATAAGACATTTTGCATGTGAAGTTGTTCAGATTTTCAATCTAATGCAGCATATGAAAAAAGAAGTATACAAGTTATTAAGCAAGTAATTTTAGCTATTGCATGCTTTATCATATAGGTATCTATTTGTTCAAAACAGAACTTACCATCTTCTCTGCAATCTCACTTCTCAAACATACAGTTGACAGTTCTATATCTGAGCTCCCCTTCCAATATGTAGAGTGATAATTTAATTTCAGGGTTAAAATGGCTTAACATTCTTAGTTGAATTAATAGACAAGAAATGCACAAATGAATATAACAATTTTTATGGTGGAAAATGTTGTCTATATCACTTATATTTATTCTACTTTGCACCTGCGTGTGCCATTTCATAAATATATATACTAACTATAATATGCAAATTGTGGTCTAAATTTTCACGAAAGTAAGCCCAAATGGTCTTTAGCATTTTTCACTAATCGAAGAAAGGAGAGACGAGTTCAACAAAGCAGAAACTTCTCTTGCGAAAAGTTGGAGCAATTGGCCATTTGCCCCTTCCTCTCATCCTAAAATTGAGAGTACAGTGAGTCAAAGAGTGATGTGATCAAACTGCCAAAAAAGAGCTGAATCATTTGTTTATGTCTCAATCAAGAAAAAGAAAATCAACTTACCAGGTGGTTGCAGACGTTGAAACTATCAATTTCACCATATTTGCCAAGTTCCTCAAATAGAATTCATGTAAATTTTAAACAAAATAAAGAACAAAGAAAGAAACAAAGAACTCGACCTGAAATTTTCTATCTTTTAAAGCTCTTCTCAGAACGTCACCGTTCAAATTTAAACGATAAGGAAAAGTTTCCTTCCCGAGAAAGAAAAGTTTCTTCTAGGATTGACTACACTTGACAGAAATATTTTTCTTTTAGAGAGGGAAAGATTTCCCTACAAAAACGACGTCGCATTAACTCTTTTTTTTTTTTATTCAATGGGCATTTAAAGACTCGATTCCAGATTACAGTCAAAGAAAGAGAATAGTGAGAGAGATGGATTACACTTTAGCAGCGCTGAAGCTGCTGTGTGTACAATTGAAAGACGCGCGCGAAACTCCTTCTCAAAATGCATTAACTCTCGGTGGCATTCTCTTTCAACGCGCCTGGTTACAGGTTTTATATTGAACTATCATTTACTATACTTTACCTCTTCCATTTGCTTCTCTTGTGTTTTTACAATCGTGTTTTTGTGCATCTTATACAGGGCATTCTGGTTTCCGACGACGGGGAAGGCCGTCTGCTTCTCGATGATGGTACCGGTGTTATCCAGCTTTCACTTTCCGGTGAATTCCGTCAACGCCGTTGGGATATAGGTTTCTTCTCTTCCCTTTACCTTTTTTTTGGTGCATTTCAGTAACATTATAACTAAATTAAATAAATTTGTTTTTTTTATGATTTAGGATTCTTGCAGTTAATTAAATAATTTTATTTGTATGTTTTCTCCAGGGATGTATGTGATGGTAGTGGGTGGATATTTTGTCGGAACTGGTGAGACTCCCATGATTAAGGTAAATTACTAAATTCTATAATTATAATTAGTTCCCCAAATTTATAATTTATTTGATATCCCAATTGTACAGGAAAAAAATTATACTCCAAATACTTGTCATATTTGAAAAAGTAATATGTTTCCACATTTGTTGTTAGTAAGCCACATGGTAAACCGCTCCAGGTTTACAAATGGTTCACCCATGGTCTGAACTGCAAGTCCAAGCATGGGAAAGTGGGAAACTTACCATGCAGTTATTGATTTTTCAGTTATTTCTTTAGCTATTTCTGTTTCCAGCATTGTAGGAGGGGATTTCTCCACTTTCTTTTCATGCTTTTATTTTTCCATTTGAGCAGGAGTTCCTCCACTTAGCAAGCTGTACCTTAATCTTAGGGTAGTGGAGTAGTTATCCTCTAAACATGTATTTAAAGAAGACAAATGAATAATAAAAGGAGCTTTATTGCCTTAATCATAGGCCAATTGTCTTTTTATAAAAATTTCATTTCAAAATAGCCTGTTCTGATTACAGTTTAAAGCATGAATGATATGCATGTGAGGCTTTATTGCCAAAATCAAGGAGTAATTTTATTATTGTTATCCCTTGATTTCATATGGGATTTGATTTCACCATCATGTTCTAATACTGTGCCCTCAATTTTGTTTTTGCCTTTTTTTATTTCTTTTTAACTATCAGGTTCATAAGATTGTTGATCTTTCACCATTCCCAGATCGAGAAGCCATGTGGTATCTTGAAGTAATGGAAGCATATAAGTTGTTCTACCAACCCTTGATTGAAGAATTCATGTGACTTGAAAACTTTTGTTTAGAAGAAAAAGGCTGATTAACCCATGATTGCAAAAAAATTGTGGATCAAAGTGCATTATTGCCTAGTAGGGGTGACAAGCAGCTTGTGTTTTGTATAGCTATCTTACAAAGTTTAAAACTGCTAGACCGTAATCTAAAAAATGAATTGTGTTTTAGTTTTATCTTCTAATTTTTGTTAGATAGGAGCGTTTTGTGGTTTTCAGATTTGAGAGATGATCAGATTATTTATAAAGACTTTTTAACTTTTGAAATAGCATTCTTTATATGGGTGTTTAGAGTTTGATGAGACAAATTACGTTACTCTTTGCTGATTTTGCCAGTCTGACCCTAAATCGATGCGATGCCAAAAAATCTATTGCTTTGAGCTGATTTGCATCTTCAAACATTATTTTTGCGTAGAGGTGTAAAATCCTGTTACATTTGATGCCAAAAAGTCTATTGCTTTGAGCTGATTTGCATCTTCAACATTATTTTTGCGCAGAGTTGTAAAATCCTGTTACATTTGAGTCTGATGAACTGTTATGCTTTTTAATATTCAATTGCAACGGTTAAAACATTAATAAGTTATTCATTTCTGTTTTAGGAACTCTTTTTTTTTTTTTTTTTTTTTTTTTGTGAGCCCCCTTTATTAAATTAGTAATACGGGCATAAAACAGAATGACCTTATTTGATTTGGCTTGCCATTGTTGGGAGCTATATTCCAACCCTTTGCACCTCAGTTCTTGTTCTCTCACATTCAAACCAAAGGCTATGATATCTGAGCATAAGAATGAAATCTTACTCATGCTATAATAAATAACTCCTAAAGAAAATGTTGGAGGATCATATTTGCGAAAATAATTCTTAGATGATAACACCAACTTACAGTATCTCATGTTTCTGCTTGTATATGTTTTCACATAAACAGCATTGAAGAGGCAAAATTTTTTTTTTGGGGGGGGGGGGGGGGATTAGACATCACTGATGCTTCGTTGTATTACGACTTGCCAAATATAGCCTCAGAGTATCCTTAGAACAAGTAAATTTGTGTTCAACCCTTTTGATTGGATTCCTTTAACAAGACACCAGTTGGAGCATCACCCAGCTTCTGCTATCGCCTGAGTTGATTTTTTACCTGTTCGCTACTAGATTCAGAGAAATTTCCTCAAAGATTTACAATGTACTGGGACTTTGTGCTGTGTTTTGAATGACCTTCCAAATACCAAAGTGCCCATTTACCTGAATCAGGAATCAGTCAGCCATAATGGTTCTACCTATAATACCAGAAACAAGTCCAATATTTTTTTCCACAAGTAACGGCTGCTATAATCATGTAATTTAACAATACATAACATGCTAAGCGAGGCTTAGCAATAGAATTTTCCTTTAGAAATTCCTGTAATAGATTAGGAGTCTTCAATATGAGCAATCCATTTTAAGGCAGCCCAGAAACAGCTTTCGTCAGCTGATTAGTTTTCCTAAATAATTCATTACGAGCAAATGGGTTCCAAAAGATGCCCTAGCATTGCTTGGAACTCAGATGCTTGTAATACATAAGAGTAGGTTGATGCTCAAGGTATGGTAACTGAGGGAAAAATTCTTATTCACTCTCTTCTAAGGCATTGAAGTGGTGTACAGCTAGAGCGCATCAAGCCTTCCAACGTTGCCATTTTCCAGGCATGCCACAGGCACATCGCACATCTTTTTTTGTAATATTTTGCAGCTTAGAAACAAATACTACACCGAATGAACAATGCCAAAGACAATAAGTCTGTAACAACACATTTTAAAGTTTTTACGTGTGCCAATTATCATGGAAAATATGTTGCTATTAAAAGAAACACGGACTCACAGGAATCAAGGCCAAATGAGGCATTGGCTATGAGTAATAACTGCAGAAAATGGAGAGTGATGGGGGAAGAGAGAAAGATAACTTACATGATATGTTTACGACAACAATCCAACAATCTACCAACATCTATTTCAATCGCATAATGTTCTTCCATCACATCCTCCACCTTGTGAGAGTCCTTTAGAGCATTCCACCGATTTAAAATGCTGACTATTCTTTGAAGCTGTTACAATGGTCAAGGGAAAAAAATTGCAAGAAAGCATTTGATATCAGAAACATATAAACATAGTGCATAAAGATTCCAAATCAAATTTATGCGAATAGAAGGGGATACAGCCATATTTCTGGTATCTGATTTTATATCAGAACTGATTGAATTCTTGGTTTCTTTGCTGGCATCATCTAGTTGTTGGTCAAGAAGATCATCTTCAATCAGGTCAGTTTTGGTTACTAGAACCAACACATACTGATGCAGAGTAGATATGTCCAACTCATTTTCCTTTACTCGAACCAGTAACCTTGCAATAATGCTCCAGAGTGCACTCCGTGCTTCACAATCATCAGAGGCAAAAGGAAATATATCAAGCAAACCCTGTAAAAAAGTCAAATCTGGAGATATCCAAGGTGTCAGCTCCAGTCCAATTAATGGCTTCGTACAATAAGAAATGTTAATGATGAGAAACATATACAACTTACCATGTGATATCTCCAAAGCAAGATCAGGTACATCAGACAGAATATTTGCAACTAAAATTGAAACAGTAGCACAAGAGTTGGCAACCTGCAAAAGGGAAAATGGTGAGAGATGGTGGAGAGTCATTGCAAACAATTAGTCAAGTAGAATCCCACTTTTTATGTTAAAATAAAAAAAAAAAAAAGAAAAATGGAAGTAATGACCATGAACCACATGGGAAAACATAAGAAAACACAAAGCAAAAGGGCATCATTCCCCCACTTCAAGTCAAATTAATGAACAACACAGTCCAACAAACCAACTTGACTCATGCCTACTTAACACTGATATTAGATTGTATCTCAATAATCAGACTTATCATTCTTGTCTTAACTCCTGCAGAAATATCCTTATTTATGCATCAATTATATCAATTATTACTGCCCAAAGATCTCAACTTTCCCACCCACTTCTAGTTATTGCTGAAAATCGTCATTTTGCACATTTGGTGTAATTGAAAGGCACATAAACTAGGAGAAAACTTACAAAAGAAAGATAATATTCATGAGCGCAGATAGCAAGCTTGTTATAGCATGACTGACATTATTCATGAGTGTAGATATTATACAAAAGGGGGAAATTATCACCAAATGGGAACATCATGAGAGTGGAATCATATTTCAATTCCTAAACAAACTCTGAAGTCTAAATCATCGCAGAGGACCTTGCACTTATATTAGTTTACTGTCTGAACAAATCATAAGAAGAGGGAGCAGAGAGGTCAATTTGATATAGTCCTTTCTATTTTCATTCACCATGAAAATGGACAAAGAACTTGGAAGAACTGGGACAGATCCTTGTTATAGCATGAACATTTTGTTAACAAAAGTAACAAGTATGAAAACATGCAAAATTCAGTATATAAGCTGTTGGTGAGGATATGTTAGAGGAGCTCCTTTAGCAAACATTTTGAAAAGAGATATAAATTTTATGCAAGTAATTCAGTAATTGCAAGTGAATTGTCAAACATTCAGTTCATTTCCATGTCAGGAAGCAAATTGAAGTTAAAAGCCACTTTATTATTTTAGGTGGTCTCCAAAAAAAACATTACCAAGGTGAATCAAACTAGTTAAAGCCTCAATGGGCGGTGAGATTACTAAGCAACTAAACCCACTGGAATAACAACTCTCAGCCAGACCAAAATAGTATGTTAAAGCTTCATGAAAATTTAAAAATACAGGAAATTCAACTAATTGGCAATCAACATAAACAAATTGTCCCAAAAAATTTGTCGTAATCAAACTTTTCTAATGTAAATACAAATCTCTTTAGCCCAAGAAGCATCATGATCAAAACAATTTAAAGGAGAAGAAACTCTCAAAATACGGCCAGTTAAGTAGTAGTCCAGTACTTTGGATTGTCAATGGCATAAAAAGCTCCGGGTCACCAGCAATAAAGCATTAACATCAAACAAAGATAATAGAACCACTAATGATTCCATAAACCCAGCCTGTGAATATACCTCTACTTTGTCCGGGAATTTGACCATGTCACAAACTAGTTGAAAGAGTTCCTTATTAGAGCATATTTCTTGGGAATGGCCATCCAAAGTGGAAATAACTTCAATTGCACGAAGAATTACATCAAGAACAACATACCTGAAACAGTAATAGATGGAACATCAAACTCAAAACAACCAGAAATGCATATTTGGGAGAAAATGTAATAGCACAGGAGGAAAATTCAAATTGCATTTGGAAAATATACTGTAGAAGGAAAACATAATATGTAAAACTTTTCCATAAATCTAGAAATCCTGAATTCCCTCAGGAAAACTATTTCTAAACCAAGAATCCTGTCAAAATGTTCTCAGGAAGCTGTTATAACAGGAGAAATGACCAACTTAATAAAAACAAATGATTAAATTACTACAAAAACCCTCAGTATTGCAATTTTTTCTGCCAGCAAGTGTACAGACATTAATGATAGTTGTGCTGTAGTGGCAAATCCAGAACATTTGCCATCAATAGCAAGGGGAGCTAAATTAATCGATTAGCTACTTATAGATTGTATTAATAAATGAATCAGTAAGGGCAAACGTGGCAAAATAAATTCAGGTATGATTACAAAAGAAATTATCTAGAAATAAAAATTATATGCTAGTAAGAAACATTAGCAACAATCATGGTTACAGAGACATATACATCAGACAGAGTCTTAGTATGTAAAAATAAATATTAAAAGAACAAAAGAGTATGCGATCCATAAAATGGTTCAGTAGCTAATTCAATATAAGCTAAGATGAAATCCAAAAAAAATTATGGTAAAGGCAGTTTCTAAATTCTTTACCAAGTGACATTAAAAAGAAAAGAGGGCACCATGAAAACAATAAAATCAGGGAATAACTTATCATATATCATAGGTAAGTTTCTTCAATCACATTAAATACAAACAGATGTAGAAATACACTACAAGATTTTTCACATCTGCAAAACTCAACCTGTCATTGACTGTGTCAGCCCTTTAAATCTAATCAACTTATACCTTTCAGGTACTCTTTCACCTGTCAATGTGCTCATTTCAGAAGCCAATAGATTGAACAATAAATTTGTCAAACCCAGCTTCATAAGAGATGGAAGAAGAATAGATGAAACTTCCTCACTTTCAAGTATAGCTAACAATAATCCCACAACCTGTTAAAAAGAACCTTCTTTAGGTAGAGTGTACAACACAAGTTAATGAAATAAAGAGCTAACTTTGTATGACAAAGCTACAAACAGAAAATGTTATAACCCCAACTTGTAAAAAAAAAGGGCGATCCAGAGAACAAAACGTCCTGCATGTGTACAAAACAAAAATACTGAGACAGGTTTAACAAATTAAAAACATTTTAACTTATGGGTCCTATTGATCTCGATGTGAGAGTTGAGCAAGATTTTCGCACAAAGGCTTTCTTTGTGGGTACCTTGTATTTGAACGAAGATGGCAACTTAATTCTTGTTATCGCAAAGATTTACCAACTATAACTTAATGAAATATTCAAAATTTAATTAAAACTTTTAGATATTCAGGCATCATATGAGAAGCTAACACTCGTCCATTCTTTGTCGCACTGGATAATCAATTGCAGTCACATCATGGACTCATCACTAATCCAATAAAAAAACATAACATTTTGTATGACCTAAAAACCAATCTTGTCTTAAATTTGTGAAGATTTTTTTACCTTAACTCATTTCAACCCTATAATCTGTTTACTGTTTTACACAGGCCAATATAAGAAGCAGCTAAAGGACAACATTTTGGTACTAATGGTAACAAAATCTTGAGTTCCACACTTTTATCCCTGCAGCTTCCATTAAGTCTCCAAAACAATCCAATCGACAAGTCAGCAACATCCCCCTGAAAACTTCCAATTTTGTGGATCGTAGGATGGAGTTTCTCAAATTCACATGAAATGATACCCTTTTTGATAAAAGCTAAGGGCTCTGGAAACTGTTTCACCCCACATATTGTTGCTACAGCTTAAATACACATACACAGCAGAACAAACCCCCCCCCCAACACACACACACAAAAAATTTGCCAGAATCCATATGTGAAAAAATCTTGAATAGAAGTTTCCCTGCCTTTTCTAAAAGCTGTGCATTCAAGGTATTTTCTGCAACCCACATAACACGGCCCAGAATATTTTCAGATTGTAGTGCCTCAAGCCAGGTATTACACATGTCACCTTGAAGACCCAAAGTCAACAACCTGTGTCAGATATTGACTTCAAAAAAATATACCAAGAACCAATAGAACATATCACATGCCGTGCTGCAGGTATGTTCTGGATGAACAACAAGTTGATAACAACTTTGCATTGGCATTAATTTTCACATTCAACTAAACAATTTTTGAGTTATAAGTATCTAAGGTCAAAGTATGAATTATATGATGAAACTGCACGTCATCTCATTTTCCTGCAGTACAAATGAATATCACAAGGTAAGCTTTTTTGAAACACTGATGCACATGAAAAAAACTTTCGAATTATGAAAAGGCTATCACCGTAAAAAAAAAAGATAAAAAAGCAAAGAACAAGAAGAATATATCATGCCTTGGTACATGTATGTTCTAGATGAATATAACAATTTCCCAAAGGCATTAATTTCACAAGCAACTAAACAATTTTTGAGTTACAAGAATCTAATGTGAAAGGTGCAGTATATAATGAGTGCACCATTATCTTGTACGATAACAAACAAGGACTTTTTCAATAAAATATACAACAGGTAAGAGTTGTCAATTCCAAATGATAACGAAATCAAAAAAGACCAAGAAGTTTCAATTCAACAAGAGATAGCAAAGATAAAGGAAAATTAAAGTACATTACCGACACACTTCACACAGGCACTGGGTGTCATCTAAAAATAATTGATGAACAATTATCTCAATCAATCTATTTGTCGAGACGACATGCTTCATTGGAACTTCATGGCTGGCTAGGTTTCCAATGATGCCCAGGCAGATCTCCTAAACAAATGGAGGTAATAACCACAGTCTTCAAACTCGCAAAATCATTGGAAACAAGATCAAAAATAGAAAATTGGCCCCATAAAAAAGTTAATACAGCAAAGAATAAACTTCAAATTATAATGCAAGGATTTAAAGAAAGAAGTAATTTTGTTGCTCACTATAATTCGTACTGATTGTGAAACCCTAAGGTGAGCCAGAAGTACTTCAAGTATAAGGTTTTCAACCTGCACATAATAATGATACCTGTTTAGGTAAATTCAAACAAAGAACTAATCCATCCTAGAAGTAGATGCACTGTTAATTTTTCTATGGACAAATTTATCCACCATAAGCCAGTTTCATCCAAACCCCATCTAGTGTCCCTTGTATATATAATAGACACCATGCCATGCATGTGCGTGCATGGTTAATAATTCAGTGTTACTTATACAAAGTTAGGGTGAAAGTGGTTCAAGAGTTAAAACAATGAAGCAATCAACATTCAAGGAATCTAGTAAAAACCAGATAATATCCTCAATGCAAATGTGATAAAGATAGCTTCAAATTTTTAAATGGCAACACCTATATCCATGATTCCATACAAACATAGTTGAAATTCAAATGCAAAGAAAATGGCCGATGCCAGTACCATTAACTCTGCATGAGTTCTACTTGCAGCAAGATCCCACAAAATGCAACCACACTCTTCCCAATTCTCTTCTTCTGCTAGCACACCGGGCTGTTTGAATCTAGGAGATGAATCCTGATCTTCTCCATCTCGACAAGCAGATTTATTTAAATCATCAACCACTTTCATATTCTCAGACCTATTCACCAATGCGTCTGGAATTTGGTCTATAGATGGAGATGCTCCATGTTCTTCCATGTAATCAGCATTCGACCCTTTACAATCAACTCCCTTAGCATTATGATTATTCTCCACACTTTGAGGAATAAGTTTCCGTATCAAAGATATAATATAACTAGGATCAACTGTAGTAGAAATGTCAAATAACTGCAGAACGGTAATTAATTATCATTACTATGAAAACTATTCAACATTTAAGAAAAATGCAATGAGTTATAAACAGGTTAATTAAACAACAGAAAAAAAATTAATTGCATTAGTAGTAAATGTGCAAGTACACAGAACTTTTGATCATCCAAAAATTGCATAACTTCCACCAACAAAAATCAAACTGAAATTTCAAAACCCTACTTCAATAATTCGTTCAATACACATAGTTTTTCCACAGAAATAATTGAACTAGGAGAAATTGGAGCGATTATATCATCCATTAGCATAATAGTTTCATGAGTTCATTAAATACTTAATAGAAAAAATATCAATCGCATTGGCATGTGCAAGTACACAAGCGTTTGACCATTCAAAACTTCAGCCATTATTCCAAACCAAACTGAAATTTGAAAACCAAACTTCATTGATTCGTTCAATATACGTAGTTTATTGTAGATATCATAAATTTTAAACTTCAAAAACAATATCAGAGACGAAACTGAAATTATGAAACTACTGGGCATAAAAGGGACTGTGACCTCATGTGCCGGGGCAGAAGGATGGTGGGCAGGTGCATCATGGACAGCTTCTTGTTCTCGTCGGTATTGCTCCTCTTCTTCGGGTGGGTTAGATTCTGATTCCATGGCCACTCAGCTTTGAGAGTTGAGCGTGAGATAGGAAACGTATTAAGATCCTCTACGCTGTCTTTTGGAAGCAAAATTAGCAACGAGATAGCGAGGGAGGGAAAAAATAGAGGGGAACTCTTGTATACCTTGTGATTGACAATTTGTAATTTCATTTTCCTAAAAAGCTAAAAGGAATTTTAAAATTTTCCCTCGGATCATAAAGTTTACTTTTATTGATGTTACTTCTAAACAAATAACTGACCTATCGGCAAATCAAGTATATAAAAAAAGAACGAAACTACGTACCAGAGAAGATAAAGATTTAAACCTAGGATTAGTGTTAATTTACAAACTACCTCAACCACTTTGCTCCCTTCCCTTTGCCATAATTTTCTCTTAATCAAATTTTATATTATTTTGTCCCCCCTGTCCTTATATCCTGACTTTGTCTCTGCTTAATACACTTCTAAAAATGAGCGAAAAGCCTTAACTATAATAAATTCTAAGACGAATTAGGCGGTGTCTGATGATAGAGTATATTAAATAAGAGTCTATTCGATAGTTAAGATATAATTGTATTTTAAAAAAAGGCTTATAATTTAAGACAATAAATAAATAAATCTATTGTGTGAGGGAATGATAATTAAAAAAATGTGAAAATGAATTTGGTGAATTTCATTTTATTTTAAAAATATTAAAAATTTAATTTTCTTATAAAATTTAAATATAGCATATTGAATGTATGAAATCAAAGCTCAAGCTTGATTTGTTTAAAAACATATGAGCTTAACCTTAGCTTGATAACTATATATAAGTCGAGTTTGAGATCGGGCTCGAAATATATCAAACCAAAACAATGTCGTTTTAATCAAAGTTCAATTGTTTTTTTACTTATTGCACTATCTAGCTTAGCTCGACTCGATAAAGCTAGTTCGTGAACAAATAAGTTGAGCTTAAGATTGACTCGTTTATTAAAGTTATAGGACTCGATGGGCTCAATCCTGTCTTTTTTCAAAATATTATAGCACATTTGGGGGAATGATTTGGTGAATAGTTGCAAGACATGGCTTCAACAAGTTACTTTCCCTTATACTTTGACCGATACAATTATTGTTTTAATTCCTAAAATAGATAATCTGGAAGACCTATAGCTCTTTGTAATGTGATGTACAAAATACACTCTAAAATCTTAGCTAATAGAGTAAAAAAGGCCTTCCCCCATATTATTATTGCAGAGAATCAATATGCCTTTGTGTCGAGCAGGCTTATCACTGATAATATCCTAGTGGCTTTCGAAATTGTTCATAGCATTAAAAGAAATACTAGGGGGAGGTATAATTCTTGTGGTTTGAAAATTGATATAAGTAAAGCACATGACAGGGTGAATTGGGATCATTTAAAGGGTATTTATTCGGTTAGGGTTTGCTACTAAATGGATTCAATGGATGTTTATGTGGTATATTAGGAAATCCTATCATCTCGAGTTAGGGGCTGAGGCAAGGAGATCTCATCACTCCATATCTATTTTTAATTTTTATTGAAGGTCTTTCTATTCTTTTTGAGGAAACAGACAGTCGCATATTTTTTTTTTTGGTTGTCGAGCTGGTATAGGGTGTCCTTTTTTCACCTCCTTTTTGCAAATGATTCCCTTCTTTTTTTTTCGATAATACCTAGGAGGCTACTATGATTAAAAATACATTGGGTGAATATGAGAGGGCATTGAGACAGGTGACAAATTTTCAAAAAATCTGGTATTATTTTTAGTCATAATGTGAGTGGGGTTCTTAAGGATAATATTTCTTTGGTTTTAGGTTTGTCTAATCCTTTTAACAGTGGTTCGTATTTGGGTTTACCCGTCTTAGAGGGTTGTAATAAACATCAAATTTTTGGTTTTATTAAAGATAGGTTATGGAGGAGACCCAATAGGTGGGGTAACAAATTCCTTTCTAGAGCAGGTAGAGAGGTTTTATTAAAATTTATGGCATAAGCTATCCATTCCTATTACATGAGTATGTTCTTAATTTCCCATAATTTGTAATAAGCTATTATGATGGTGAAATGGTAGAAAAGAGAGTGGCGGGGGCATTAACTAGATTTCATAGGAAAGGATGAGTAGTCACAAAAGTGAGCATGAAATGAGTTTTAGAGATTTGCATTGTTTGAACATTACTATGGTGGGTAAACAGGGATGGAGACTTTTAACTGAAACCAACACACTTTTCTATAGTGCTTTTAATGTTAAAAATTTTCATTTCTCAGAGCATCCCTAGATACTAATCCTAATTTGGTATGGAAAAGTATGTTAGCTACAGTTGATATGTTAAAATAGGGTGTTAAATAGCGGGTTGGCATCGATGAAAATATTAGGTTTAATTACTAAAAAAAAAATTTGAACTTTGACCTTTTAACAATTTTCGTCAATGCTTTTAATTGTTACAATTGATACTACGAAGTAAATTTTTCTTAATAATTGTAGTCTCACTTTATTAACTGTTACTACTATGCTAAGACTTTTGCCATGACATGTTACTTGCTGATAATAAATTTATAAGGTATAATTATTAAAAGAATTGACCAAAATTATTAAAAGAATGAACAAAATTGTTAAAAGACTAAACTTCAAGGATTTTTTTAGGCCAAAGTTTATTAGTTTTTCAATTATAGTGAAGATTATTACATGTACACCAAGACATAGCTAAGTGGTAAGTGCATATACAACTTGGCAATAGATCCATATTTTTTATTAAAAATTAATTTTTAACATTTATATAATTTATTTATTAATAAATAATTTTATAACTTGTAATATTCAAATTTAATTTAATAAATATAGTTAAATATTTTATAAATTTTAATTATAATATTTTTTATTTTGAATGATATATTATAATAATTAATGACAAATAATTAATATTATGTTAAAAAAATTATTTCATTTTAATAAGAATTAGTTGAAAATGATAATTATATGACAAAATAAAAGCAGAAAAACAATTTGAAAAGGAGATTATAACCGAAAAATTCGAAAAGTGCTAAACAAATGCTAAACTTTATAATTAAAATATAACACATTTAATAAAGAAGCTTGATAAACATTTATATTCACTAGTTTTTTTAAGACGTGCATTGCATGTTGACTATTCTCGTTATATATTTATTTTTTATCTATATAATATTAAAGTATATATTTTATTTAGATTAAAATAAAAATGAGTGGTTAATTTGTATTACACTTCTACGTATAAACTAATTGCTATAATACTATTTATATACTTAATTCTGTTTTCATATAATCAATGGTCTCAGAATAAAGTTCAACTCAATCTCTAGACCTAATCGTTTAGTCCCTAATTTATAAATGAAATTTTTAAAATTATAATAAGTGCCCAAAAAGAAAATTAGTCATTATTCAATCTCTAATCTCTACCTTTAACTTCAAATTAATATTTATATACAACTATAATAAAAAATAATAAAAAATTAATTTTTACTGTTAGGTAAAAGAAATGAAATGAGATGATAATTTGAATTAATAATAGAAATCACTTTGGCTATGGTAGAAGTATTATTTACCTAGTGAAATATATATATATGTACACAAATTCTTGAAATCCCAAAATTTGATCTAAACAAAACTATATAGTTTTAGTTTTTTTTCTAGTTTTCTAAACACCATTTTCTTTTAAATAAAAAAGATTTAGGATATAAAAGAAAAAAATATCAAGAAAATTTAAAATATTTTATCATAAATAGACCATATATTTATCACAAGTTATCATAAATAGACCATATATTTATCACAAGGAGATTTAAATTTCTTACTAAATTAAAATGATAGTAGTTACAAATTATTCAGTAAGGAAAAAGAAAATAAAAAATTATTATTAAAAATAAAACTCTTTCAAAACTTACTAAACAAAAAAAATGTTTCAAATGTATCTAGATATATAAATATACCAATAAAATATTATATATATTTTTAAATTAAAATTTTTAACTGTCTATCCTCTCAGGTTTAATTATGTCAATTTTATTTAAAAATTTACTTTTTAAAAAATATATCCAATCAAATCTTACTAACATAAAAAATATTAATAAGAACAATATACTTTTTTTTCTTCTTTTTTTATCTCTCCTAAATAAAAAATTATATATTTTATTTAAAATTTTATTTTTTAAAAAATACATCTAATCAAATCATACAAACATAAACAAAAAATATTAATAAAAGAACATATTTTCTTTCTTCTTTTTATCTATATCTTAAAAGAATTAAATATTTAATTGAAATGACCCGTTAATTTATTTTCAAAAGAATTTTTATTTAAAATTTAATTGTAAATTTTCACCAATGAGAATTGACCAAAAATAATATTTTATGCCACGAACCGAATCGAAAATCGAATTTAAATAGTCTAACTCAGTCAAAAAAATCCTTAAATCAAATGAAAATAGGCTAAATCGTTGGGTTAGACCAAATCAGTTCAAATTGAACCGAAACCATTTAATTAAAATAAATAATAATAATAATAATAATAATAATAATAATAATAATAATAAAACAATAATAAAATAAATTAAT
>CANUEX010046488.1:0-18397 GCA_948099535.1 Jatropha multifida | reverse complement strand
ACGCGAACCGGAGATGTAACATCAGAGTAGAAGTATTAATTTTGGATATGATATGTTTATTAGGTGAATAATGGCATGTATGAATTTATTATAACAAATTTTGAGGTTGTAAATATTGTAATTATAATTAATGAAATCGGTAGCCGATTAAGTATTATTATTTGATTTAATGAATAGTGTATAAACGATGATATATATTTTCTTGAATGATTAATTATATAATAAGAGAACTTGACATTATATTTTTAGAAGTGCTGTGCAACTTTGTATAATAATTTGGAGTTGAGGTTTGAAGGATTGAACATTGGAAGTGCTTTGTTTTCTTTGTGTGGTAAGTCGATTTTTAGGGGAAACTCTTGCGAATTTTTTTTAAGAATTTCCCTATGTTTTTATTTATCAAAAAAATAATTTTTATCAAAATATTATTTGCCTCCTTATGAAAACTAAAACACTTCTAATATATATTTCGGGTTCATCAAGTATAATAAGTCGGTGCTCCGGCACCGAGTGTGACATCCATCGTCTGGTTCTTCAGAATTGGGCGGCGGGTGTTACAAGCCCTTTTTGGAAGAGTAGTTGGATCTTTTAGTGTACGATTTTCATCTTTGGATCCCTGCTTCAAGCATAACATTTATTCATTTTTGACGTCAATAGTTATGACCAAATTTACAATGATAAAGTGGACATTATTCATCAAACATATAAATAAGGGCTAACTCTGCATTTATGTAGCCAAATTTATAAAAACAACCACTGTTACTATAAAATAAAATGAAAAAGTGAGTTAATAACTTGTCCCTTAAAACATGTGCGCATTAAATATTGAGAAAATTGTGTCTGCCACTTTTCTTGATTGTTCAGCTTCAATCTTAAAAAAATACGTATATTCAAGCGCTTTCCGGTCTTTTTAACTTGGCTTAGATCCCAAAATTATTATTTAGAGTAACTTTCTCTATATAAAAAGTACACTTAAAAGGAAATTTTCTCAAAATAAAAAGAACAATGAGAATAATATTTTTATGATCTTATATGTATTAAAGATTCTAATATATGTTAACTAATTTTCAATACTGTAGTTAAACAACGGAAATAAATCATTTGGAGGGAAAACATTTTCCCTGAAAAAAATGTTCTAAAGTGGTAAGTTAATAAACGGAACCTAATTAGTGAGAGGTTCTTGAACTTTATATACATTTCCGACAAGTTAATACTTATCAGATATAAAATTGACAGGACAAACATTTCATACCTCGATCGAGCCCTCTTGATATATAATTAACAACTACAAAAACTAGATTCACCTGTAAACCAAATGAATTCTTACGATATCTTTAGTCGTATTAACTGAATTCTTAAGTCTGAGTGACGAATATAGTTGAGATATACATGAAAGCTATAATATAATGATAAGGAAAAGCAACCCCTATATATGGTTATTATTATAATTAGTAACTAATTTGACTAAAATCATTAAATTAAAGCCGGTTGCTTATTGATGAAGAGGACCACACCCAAGCCCACAAGCTGCGGTTTTCTCACACGAGGGACACATTGGAAGATGAAGACACAGTTGCGATGAAGTTCCAATACGTTTTAGATATTGTAATTCTTGCACTTCTTTCTTCAGTCTTGTATTTTCATCGCTTAGACTTTCGCAGCATTTTTTCAAGAACTCGCAGTCTAACTCTGTTTGCTTCAGCTTGGTCCTGCATTATTAATTCTTTAATTAATTAGCTAACAACCACTCCTAATTACAACTAATTACGTAACTCGTTTATAAACCTCACCTTGCTCTCCGGTTCTGAAACCATACTTCAACTTGTCTTGCTGTTAAATTCAATTGCTCAGCAAGTGCGTGCTTCTGAACCTGTTATTATTAATAAATAAATATCAGAAGAAGATGGTAGAAGCTAGAGTCTGGATGCTTGCTTAACTAATCACCTAAATATAATTTTAAAATACAATGGTAATCGATAAACTAATAATTAGGAGGTGACCAGTAGTGGCTCTGTCCCCGTAGTTTTAAATTTTTTCTAAAATTACTTCATAAAATATAGAAAATTTTTTCAAATTTTTTCTAGTTAAATTTATAATAAAAACTAAAGAAAAAGAGAGGTAAGGTAATATGTATTTAACTGTAGAGTTGACCATATTTGTAGGTTAAAACATTTGTTGAAAAAATATTATAACTATTAATTATTAATAATTATAAATAATATTACAATTATATTTATTTATTGATTCAACGTATATGTCTTATTTAGAAAAAAACAGACATATTGTCTATCATCAAACCACAAGATTTAGAAAACGAAAATAAATCCAAAAATGTTAATTAGATATCATATATAAATTAATTAATCATAACATATCCAAAAGGAAAAAGAAAAAAAAAATCATAACTTGTACTATTAAGATCAGTACTTTAATGGGAGTGCTTGTCTCATAACGGAAAGCAATGGTAATTTAAATGACAGTTCTTTTCTTTTTAACTTCACTATAAAAATTCTAATGCACAAAAAAAAAAAAAATTAAAAACTACTCTAGCAAATGCATAATTAATAAAAATTTTAAATTTCTAAAAGCAAGCGGACGTTTCGAGTTTGAATTATCTCAAATGACTAAATTTTTTTTCCTTGAGATAATTAAGATCAAATAATGCTTTCATGAAACTACTATATTGGGGTCCTAGAAATCAAGGCTGCCCAAAGAAATGAGTTGCCTCAGTAGGAATTGTCGTGGGCTGGGCAACTCACGGGAAAAAAAAAAATGCTTTCATAATATATAGAAACTGAAAATTTGTGGAAAAAAAAAAGAATGTTATGTTGCTTTCAAGAAATATGATATTACTAAAAGAAAAATAAAGAAATTAATGTTATTCAAGAAATTAATAGCAACACCCAGAACAAGAATGAATCCCAATTCAAAAAATAAATAAAAACAGAAAAAAAAGTATATATAATAATAAATATAAAGTTGCATATACATACAGGATTAAGAGTGGTATGTATTTTGAAGCTGTCTTCGAGCAAAGCAGATTGGTCTTTCGTAAGCCTCAGTTTTTTTCTGCTAATACTGATATTGTCGACGTTAACAAAATCAATTCTTTTATTATTTGCATGTTCTTCATGGCCTTGACGTGAACCAATAGCCTTTTCTTCTTCTTCTTCCTCTTTCTCTTCTTTAGGGCAAAGATTAAAAGACAGATCCAAACAGAGCCCAGATTTAGTACTATTGTGCTTGCAATTGTTTCTCTCTTGTCCTTTTGGTATATTGCCACTCAGGCCAAGGGTAAGACCAAGTTCTGTGTTGCAATATTCTTCCTGAGGATTCTGTTCTTCCATTGTTAATATGTTGAAGGAGAAAAGAAGACAGAAGAGATTAATATAACTGGCATGTCGGAAACGAGAGGTATTGTCTTATTATTATTATTATTATTAGGAGGTAAGACTTTGTATAATAATTTAATGAGTTTCAGTCAGTTATTAGTTAATAAATGCTTTAATTATTATTAATATTTTATTTATTATATTAATTAAATTGCTGCTTGTTTACATTATTAATAAAATATCAACGTGAGTATTAACATATGCATTCAAACTGTGGTTTTTTTATTATTGCTCCCTCCATTCTATTTATATAGAGAAAATTTTCTTTTTGAACATTTTATTTATATAGAGAAACTTTCTTAATATGATAATTTTAAAACTAATGCCTAAGCAAAAAGTCCAATATGCTGTTATTTTGATTTATAGATTAAACATTAATTTTGAAAGTATTTTAAAAAAGTGGTAAATATTATTGTGGGTGGCATTTAATATTCAAAAATTGACTAAAACATGTATAAAAAATGTAAGATTACAACACATTATGCACACAGATTAAATTTCACAAAAAAACTTATATTTCACATTTAATTGTGCACATATAGTGAAATTTACTCACAACTCTAATAAATCCATAATGGAGGGAAATTTCTCTTTGAACGAAAATGCTCAAATTAAAATAGTTTTGCTCATTTAGTTGATCCTAATGAAATACAGTCTCCAAAGGATGAAAAAATTAAGTGATGTTCCATTGATGCTAAGATTTTGGCAATCAAAGCAGTAGAAAAGTGATGCATTTTTCTCAATTGAAGTTATGTTTTCTGTTTAATTCTATAAGTTTATTTGTGTTGATTCATATTTTGTAAACTGTTCCATAGAAGTATTAGTCGTGTTTAAATATACTCCGTTGATATTTAGTACCATTTTACAATTTTAATGCAATTGTTTAATGGTATTTTAAGAATGGTTTAAATTGGAAAAAAAATGCTCTTATTCTTCCATTAACTTAATTATGTTTTGTTGCTTTTGTTAATGAAATAACCAGAAAATGTAAATAATCGGTGCTCATATTTGCAAGGTTGTTTGTAAAGTTATATAACAAAATGTGCACATATGAAAATAATTGCGGACACTTACAATTTGGTTTTGATAGACAACTTTACTTTTTAGTTAATCCACATATATAACAAAAATATGTGCACATTTTTACATGATAGTACACATTTATTGAAAATGTGTACAATAAAAATTAATAATCAATGAACATATTGAATAGTGGATGTTGCACTTCTATTAATAAGATAACATAAAAATGTAAATGATTGGTGCTTATATTTACAAGGTTGTTTGCAAATTTATTTATATAATAAAATGTTGACACAAAAATAGTTGCGAGCACTTATAATTTGATTTTGATAAACAACTTTACTTTTCAATTAATCCACATGTACAACAAAAATATATAGACATTTTTTATATGACAGTACACATATATTAAAAAGGTGTGCAACATAAATTAAAAATCAGTGAACCTATTGATCAGTGTATGTTGAACTAGTGAAAATTTTGATTCCAAATTTCTTTTTTTTATGTGAAAATATAGGATGGCAAAAAATACAAAATTTCAAGTTTTAAATTTTTGACATCAAACTTTCTTTCAACTTTCACGCTAATTTTTTCAATCCAAATTTCATATTGAAATTTTAGTGTGCAATTTGCAATTAAATAGTGACGTTTTTTTGTTATTGAAAGTCTAAACAAATAAAATGTCTTATTCAAATAAAACATCCTCTCTCTCATCATTTATCATTTTTTATTGAAAATTGTAGACAACTTTAATATATTTTTAAGGGTAAATTTGGAAGAAACCTACAAAAAATCACCTCCTTAATCTTAGAAAAATTTTGACTTTCTTTATATAAATAGAATGAATGGAGTATTATTATTACATCTTTGACTTTCAGACTTTCCAGGTACTTTTTGCCACTTTTATTTGTATGGGATTTTTTTTGTTTGAAGGAAGAAAAATTACTATGGAAAATATATAGAGGAAAAAAACTTCCCCTTACTTGGGAAAGGAAAGGAAAATATTTGAGGAATTTTCATTTATTTTTCACACTAATCCATATTTTTTTTCTTTTATAAATGAAGAATACTTCATTAATAAAGAGCATAAGCATACAATAAACTGGAGGAATAAACTCCCAAATATTAAGATAAGCTTGGCTAATTGAGGCTCTGGCTAAAAAATGATTTCAGTGTTTACATGTCTCCTAAATCATTTAATATTAATATCAAACCTAGTCATAATAAGTTGTTTACAATTTAAACAATTAAACTAAATTGAAAAATATCAACCAAAGTCGAAAAAATAGTCTGAGCTAAAACTTGACAATAAGTAAAAATAATACCACCTATATGGGAGAATGAGAGCAAACATAGAGAAGGCAATGTTGAAAAGTGAAATATTTCAAATTAATTAACAAAATTTACCATTTCCCACTTGCCTCATAATTTTTTTTTTTGCAATCAGGGCATCCACTGTCGGACACAGTGACTAGTCACCTCGCTAGCTTGTAGGCACCTCTTAGGAGGGGATAGAGCTGGCCCAGAGATTTAAGGCTGCTCCATTCCCAAAGGCAAGGATCGAACCCCTAACTTTTGGTTAAGGATGGATGAGTCCTTACCACTCAACCACACCCCCCAGGTTCCTTGCCTCATAATTTTAAGTGAAAATATAATTGTCAACTTTTAATAACAATATATATTATCCTCTAAAATTTTTTTCTTTTCAAATAAAGAAAAATAAATTTATTTTCTCTCATTTATTAATCCAAACACAAGAAAAATAACTATAAAAAGAAAGTCGATAATTCCTCGTTATTTTCCTCCATTAATCTTTTTTTTTCCTTCAATATTTTCCTTTCTCTCTTTTCCAAACAAAGGGTTGGTTTTCCATTTTTTTTCTTTTTGGAGTGAAAGAGAATTTATTAAGAAAGTCATATTATAATATCCCTAGGATATGAAACCATTAAGCCAAGAAGGGCTTAAGGAGGCCGATAAAATATGTGAAACCCAGTGGCTCCATATGTGCAAGCCGCTTTGGCTCAGTTGTTTCCTTCCCTATAAATGTGAACCACCTTGAAAATCTGTCGCCTTGATAACGAACCTTTGATGCTCCTTAGTGACCCAACATGTGAGGCAGCATCCCTATTGTTAACATATAATAATATTTTATTATAAAATAACTCTAAATAGGAATCAAATCAAGATTCAGAATTATAATTGAATACGGACTGTTCAGGCTCCAATATATATATACTCAAATTTTACCCTAAAATTGGATTAATCATAATTAATCTCCCCAAAAATTTTGAGATTTTAACAATTGGTGCAGTGAGCATGGAACACACCTTCAACCTCTCCCTAGCCCTAACCCTAACCATAGCCCTAGCCAATCTTCAGCTCTCCATTCATCATGGCCGCCAACCCAACTGAAAACCCTACTATGGAAAACTTAGTCAATGAACATGGGGAACCTAGCCATCCAATCACCTTTACTCTCCCACCTGTAACCGATCCCCAAGTAGCGGCTGCTCTGGCACAAGCTTACTCCCAATTCACCACTGCCTTGAAGAGTATCCTGGAGAGCTCAACACCCGGCAATGATCCCATCACGCCCCCCAAACCTATAGATCCACTCCTTCACGAAGGAAAGGTTCATCCACCTTCTCCCAGACATCCAACTCACTCTCTCTCCGATCGATACCAAGAAGCTGAATCAAAACCTACTCATACCCGTGGAAAAGAGGTCAGCCACACTCAAATTTTGGATGAGGCAAACCTCAGAGATGTAGTTAAGGAGATAGTGTGGGAGTATAAAGAATCAAAAGAGAATGGAGATTATGGCCTCCGCAAGGACTCACCCTTATCTCCCACCATACTAGTCGCAACCTTCCCACCCAAATTCAAACTTTCTACTTTTCAATCTTATGATGGTTATACTGACCCCAGGAGTCACTTGGCCACTTTTTGAACCATCATGTACTTACAAACCAACTCGGAAGATTTGATGTGTAAAGTTTTTCCAATCACCCTCAAAGGTGTTGCACAAGAATGGTACCAAACACTCAAAACAGGGTCTATCCATTCTTTTTCACAACTAGCCGCAACATTCCAAGCTCAATTCATAACTTGTATTCCATCTAAGAAAATTTCATCTGACTTGGTAGACCTGAAAAGAGAAGAGGGAGAAACCCTACGCCAATATGTGGATAGGTTTTAAAAGGTAGCCATGCAAGTAGAGAGCTTGAATGATGAGGTGGCAGTTAGTGCAATGGCAAAAAATTGCAGATACAACAAGCTATTTGAGAACCTGAACATCGATCCCCTGCAACTTTTGCTGAACTCATGGCAAGAGCTCACAAATATACCAAGCTAGATGAAGCTTATGAGATCCAGCAATAATGTAAGCTAGCCAAGGAAGAAAGGCATAGGCCTAGGAGACACTCACCCATCGGAAGCAGGCACTCGCCAAGGAGAAGGTCGCCCATTCGACCCCTCCGAACAAGCTATTCTATCCGAACCCCATATTCTAGAAGTGGCAAATTTTCACGAGACACTAAATTCACTCCGATAAACAAATCATGATTGAAAATTTTATCGTGGATCAAAGAACATGGTGACCGGATCCCACGCTCTTATCTTAGAAAAATGAGGGAAGATTTGACAGGAAGCAGGGATAGAAGCAAATATTGTGAATTCCACAAAGACGTACGCCATGAAACTGATGATTGCTGGCAATTGAAAAAAGAAGTTGAACGCCTCATACAGATGGGCGAGCTAAAGCAGTTTGTAGGAGGAAATAAATAAGAAGAATGGCAGTCAGGCAAGCCTGATAGAGGTGTTCGGACTGTGGGTACCATTCACACTATATTCAATGGTTCAGCAGGTGGTGACAGTAACTCAGCAAGGAAACGAAGAGTTAGAGAGATATACTCTATCTTACCACCACAAAAACTTAAACCTAAACAGCCTATATCATTCTCTGAAAGTGATGGCGAACAAGTTTGAATGCCACACAATGATGCCTTAGTGATTGAAGGTATTTTGGAGAACTTCCTAGTGAAAAGGATCTTAGTGGATGGAGGCAGTGTGGTTAATATGATAACCATGGAGGTATTTAAAGCTCTCAAACTAGATACCACAAAGTTAAAGCCCATCTGTACCCATCTTGTTGGTTTGGCGAGTAAGCTAGTTCAGGTAGTAGGTGTAGTAGACGTAGACTTGGAGCTCTATGAAGGAGAGTCTTCAAAGAGGCTTATGATAAAATTCATGGTGCCAGATCTCCAATTCCCATACAATGCTATATTAGGAAGGCCTGCTTTATATGAGTTGGAAGCAGTAACAAGCATTAAATATTTAACCATGAAGTTTTACTTTGCTGAAGGCAAAACAATAGCTGTGAGGGGCGATCAAAAAGCAGTAAGAGAAGCATATGTAGCAACTCTAAAGGGTCTCCCACTAACCTTACCAATCATATGGATGCCAAAAGAAGAATCAATGGATCAACACGCAAAGCACCTTCCTTTCGACATTCTTAGGCATAAAGGAGATTCCAGCCCTAAACTAGTGGGCGAACTAATCACATGAGAGATAGAGGAGGGGAAAAACATAAAATTGGGAGCTGATTTGCCGAGCGAAGTGTAAGAGAGCATAAAAGCAATCTTGAAAGATAACATACACAACTTTGCGTGGTCTACAAGAGATATAATAGGGATTAATCCGAACATCATCTCCCACAAGCTCAGCATAGATCCAAGTTTTAAGCCCATCAAGCAGAAAAAACGAAATCATGGCTATGAAAGGCAATAAGCCATAACAGCAGAAATTGATAAACTTCTGAAGGCAGGCTTCATAAGAGAAGTAGATTATCCAGAGTGGCTGGCGAACGTTGTCCTTGTACCTAAACCCAATGGGAAGTGGAGACTTTGTGTTGATTTTATAGATTTGAACAAGGCATGCCCAAAAGACTCATATCCCTTGCCCAACATTGATCAGTTGGTTGACTCAACAGTTGGATATGAAGTGTATGGCTTTGTAGATGCGGCAGCAGGATACCACCAGATCAGAATGAACGAGTTAGATATAGAAAAAACAAGTTTTGTCACAGACCGAGGCATCTATTATTACTAGTTTATGCCCTTTGGAGTGAAAATGCTGGTGCAACATACCAAAGGCTGGTTGATCACATGTTCAAAGAGAAAATCAAGCGAACCATAGAGGTATATGCTGATGACATGATAGTGAAAAGTTTCGAGCTGCAGACCATCTTAAAGATTTACAAGAAGCCTTCCACATTATGAACAAGTTTGGCATGAATCTCAACCCAGAGAAGTGCTCATTCGGAGTAAAAGTAGGAAAGTTCTTAGGTTTCATGATATCTCAGAGAGGAATAGAGGCGAACCTTGAGAAAATCAAGGCAATCATGGAGATGAAACCACCTGCCAACATACATAAAGTCCAACAATTAAATGGCCAAATAGTTGCCTTGGGAGGATTTATCTCTTGTTCGGCTAAAAGGTGCATGCTCTTTTATCAAACGTTGAAATAGTTGAGAGGGTTCAAATGGGACAATCAATGCCAGCTCGCCTTCGACCAAATTAAAGAATTTCTATTCTCCACTCCACTCTTGAGTAGACCAAAGAAAGACGAGCCTTTATATTTGTACCTGGCATCTACTTAGGGTTCAGTAGCTTTTGTATTGCTCAGGGAAGAAGATGGTGAACAATATCCTGTTTATTATGTGAGCAAGTCTTAAGAGTGGCCGAACTTCGATATCCATGTGTGGAAAAGTTAGCCTTCAACGTCCTTACAATAGCAAATCGCCTACACTATTATTTCCAATCACATACATTATTGTCTGAACATCCTATCCACTAAAAAAAGTCTTACATCGAGCTGAAACCTCAGAAAGATTAGTGAGTGGTCCATCAGGCTAGGTGAATTTGATATCAGGTATGAATCCCGCACGACAATGAAAGCACAGGTACTGGCTGATTTTGTAGCTGGATTCTCTAGTGAAGGTCAAATGGAGGCTTTGGAATCTATAATACTGAGCCTTGAAGGTGATCTATGAAAAATTCACACAAATGGGGCTTTGGGAAACCTGGGCACAACGGTAGGGCTGGTCTTATAAGGACTAAAGAAAATAAAAGTGCAACATGCAGTTTGATTAGATTTTCCAACAACTAACAATGGGGCAGAATACGAAGGCTTGATAGCAGGACTAATGCTAGCTTTGGAAGTGCGACCCCCTATCCTCCATATTTTCTCAGATTCATAGTTGGTGGTAAGTTGGATCAGTGGTACCTTCATAACCAAAGAACCTAATTTGGTTAAATACCACTCCCTAGCCACATCCCTTCTCAAGAAAATAGAGGAAGGCGGAAGCACATGGAATCTGTTACAAATAGAAAGGGCAAACAATAAGGAGGCGGATGCCATAGCTAAAGTTATATCAAGAGGAGAAGCTTTAGCAGAAGGGATTACAGTGGAGCAACTAACCTCTTCGAGCTTTGAAAGACAAGAAGTTCTGATCACCCAGAGTGATGATAGCTGGATGTGCCCAATAATAGATTTTCTCCAAAAGGATGTTCGGCCAGAAGACAGGTAAGAGGCTATTAAGTTGTGTCAAAAAGCAGCGAACTAAACACTAGACAACGGAGAACTCTACAAGAGATCAAAATCACATCCTTGGGCTAAGTGTGTAACCAGAGAGGACGACAATTGTATTATAAGGGAGTTAAATGAAGGAGTGAGGGGAGCTCACGAAGGCTCAGATGCTAAAATCAGGAAGATCATGCTTACAGGGTACTACTGGCCTATGATGAAAAGTTATGTTCGGCAGTACGTTCGCCATTACAAGACATGCTAGAAATATGACAGAGTTCCTAGACAACCCTTATTAGAGCTACAATCGATAACTTCAGTTTGGCCATTTGCACAGTGGGAAATCGACATCCTGGGACTTTTCCCCACAACAACTGCTCAAAGAAAGTTTGTGGTAGTTACAGTTGATCACTTTTCTAAATGGGTAGAAGCAGAGGTCCTCAACACTATCACACCAGCTCAGATCATCAGCTTTTTCAGGAACAATGTCATCTTCAGATATGGGGTTCCTCACAGGATAGTTACTAATAATGGGAAGCAGTTCGATTCAGAGGCCTTCAAATCCTTTTGCAAGGAGTGGCACATCAGTCTACACTTTACATCAATAGATCACCCGCAAACTAATGGCCTAACTAAAGTCACCAATCGAACCATCCTACAGGGATTAAAGAAGCGGTTAAATGGAGAAAAAGCTAACTGTGCAGATGAACTTAATAGTGTGTTATGGGCGTAAAGGACCACACCTAGGCAGGCAACAGGGCAAACGCCTTTTTCCTTGGTGTATGGAACAAAACCAGTGATACCAGTGGAGATTGGTCTACCCAGTAAAAGGACTGGAGAATATAATGAACCGGAAAGCAACGAAAGCCTAAAAATTAGTCTGGACCTAGCAAAAGAGCACAGAAAAAATGCAGTAGCCCGAACTGAGGCATATAAGCAAAGGATAAGGCGATATTTTAACAAAAAGGTCAGAGCTAGGCAATTCAAAGAAGATGATGCAGTTTGGAGGAAGGCAGATATAACTAAAGGTTTGGCAGGAGTCGGGAAGCTCGAACAAAGCTGAGAAGGCCCTTATGAAGTGGTAAAGTAGATAGGGTCAAGCACTTATAAACTAAGAAAAATAGGAGGAGCTGAACTTCCCCGAACTTGGAATGCTGATAATCTCAAGCGAGCATACTAATACATTTTTTCTTTTCAATATGTAACAAACTCTTCTTTATACATAATAAAATATGCTAAAAGACCTCAGGTTTTTTCACTTGATGCACCGAGCCTCAAATTTATCAAGGAGCACGGTTCATCGAGTTTTTCCTAAAGGATCTTTACTTAAAAATTTCTTTTCCCCTTATCTCTTTGAGTTCCAGATACAGCTGCAAGTTCTCCCATGGCCTAAGCAGCCCACAAGTTCTTCCATGGCCTAAGTGGCCAATAAGTTAGCCGATGGCCTAAGCGGCCCAAAAGTTCACCCATGGCCTAAGCGGCCCACAAGTTCACCCATGACCTAAGCGACCCATAAGTTCACCCATGGCCTAAGCGACCCATAAGTTCACCCATGGCCTAAGCGGCCCACCAGTTCTCCCATGGCCTAAGCGGCCCATAAGTTCACCAATGGGCTCCCATGACCTAAGCGGCCCATAAGTTCTCCCATGGCCTAAGCAGCCCATAAGTTTGCCAATGGCCTAAGCGGCCGGCAAGTTCTTCCATGGCCTAAGCGGCCCATAAGTTCTCCTATGGCCTAAGCTGCCCATAAGTTCGCCAATGGCCTAAGCAGCTAGCTAGTTCGCCCATGGCCTAAGCGGCCCACAAATTCCCTCATGGCCCAAAAGACCCATAAGCTCACCAATTAAATCTCGATACAAAAGGTAGATGTTCACCATATTACTCTATACAAAAAAAAGGAAGTAATTATTTAATGTTTAAGTTGAAATAACCAGGTAATGGTTTAATGTTTAAGTTAAATTAGCCAAGTAATTATTTGATGTTTAAGTTAAAATAGAAAACTCTAGATCACCTCGAACAAAGGAAACCAAGGCGCACATAGAGACTGGAAGAAATGATAGATATTTCATTAAGTTAAAAATTTTTTTACAAGTACGAGGAGCTCCTACACTACACCTACAAAAACTATACAAAAATTTTCCTAAGCGCCACGCTCGGATGGAGTAGGCGAGCTAACTCCTGAGGAAGGTTGCCTCTCCTCCTCATCACCTTTAGCATCATCTGGGTAGATGTCATTTACCCACCTCCAATCCACCTCTAGCTGCCTCACCTTCAGCTCAACTAATATATTTTTTCACAAGCTTAGACAGGCTCGAACCAAATCGTCATCTTGAGACTCCTCTCGCTTCTTCACCTCTTCAAGCTCGGCCCCTAAATCCTTCAGCCTAGCCTCCAACTCCCCCACCTTAGAATCCAGACCCTTATTCTTGTCTAACAAGCTCCAGTTCTCCTGTCACAACTTCTCTATGTTAGAATCATGAGAGACTAGCTCGGCCTTGTACTACTCGTTTTATTCTTGCATAGACTTGGCGACCTCTCGTGAAGTTATCTCCATCTCATTACACTTCACCTCCAGCTCGGTTTTGCCTGACTTAAGCCTTTGCAATCGCTCGAACTGAAGGGTATTAGCGTTAATAACTTGAAAGAGACATTGGTTCAAAAAATCAATTGTTAGCGGGTCATCATAATGCTTAAAAAAGAGCCTATCTGCTGAAAAAAGACAAACATGAGCTAGGTCTCGACTGGGACCATCATCCCGAATGCTGCAGTTTGCTCCATACCTATTTATGAAGTAGGATCGAAGATCCCCAGCCCTCAGTCGCTAAGCTGGACCAATAGAAGGAACAGTTGGGCGAGCAAAAGCTGAAGCAGACTCTTCTCTTACCCTCTTTCTTGGTGGTTCAACTAAAGGAGCAGAAGCAGGCGGACCAGACACAGGTGCAGTTGATGGCTCGGCTGAAGGTTGTTCAGCAACTGGTTTGGAGGGAGGAGGCACATCCTTAGGAACATCAGATGAGGCTCACTACTTCATAGCCTTGGCGATCTTAGACATCTTCGAAGCCCTCACCTTCTTAGGAGCCATGCCTACACAAAGTAGAAAAGAAAATTAAACTAAGTTAGTATTAATAACCCTTAAAAAAAGTATTAAAGGAAGAAAGAATACCATGGTCAGAAGGGTTTGGCCGAACAAGCCCGCTGGGCGAATGAAGGGGATAACTATTATCTATCACCTTCCTCAAACCAACAGATTCGAGCCCCCTAGCCTTTATGGACTCAGCAACATCTCTGTCATAGGTAGTAGGGGGAGGAAGCTGAGAACGCTGAGGAGTGGCAGACCAGTTGTTCGGAATACCGAACCCACCATCAAACTTGACTAAGAAAAACTTGGACTTCCAATTCTTCAAAGACGATATCTTCGATTTCTTAGCAAAAACATTGCAGTTCGCCTTCGCTTGAAGAAAATAATGGTCTTTAGTAGGACGATGGTATAGCTGATACAGCTCTCGAACTGCACTAGCACTCAGGTCATTCCCATCTTCTTTAGCTAAGGCAATTACAACACAAAGAAACCACAGGCCGTTCAGATGAAGTTGATTGATGGTTATTTGATAGTGGTTAAAAAATGACTTCAAAGGCTCGGACAAAGGAAGGCGAACTCCCGAGCGAAAATCCTCCTCATACAGCATAATTGAATCCACATCTACAGGAGAGTTAATCTGCATATCTTCTGAAGGACAAACCAACTGATACTCGAAGGGGACGTTGTACGAGTAGTAGACGTCAAGCAACTCGCCCTCGTCTATATTCGAAGGAACGTCCGCCACTCTCACATTTTCTTTCCTCCTCCTAACTTCCTCCTGACCAGAATCTGCTTCCTCTTCCTAAGGATCACCCATAAACATTCAGAGGGTTCACCCATAGGGCGTTCAAAAGGCTCACCCACAGGGCGCTTAGAGGGATCACCCCTAGAAAGGTCAAACACCATGCGAACGTCCTCACTACTAGACGAACTCATTATCTTAACTCAAAGAAATCAATAAATGCAAAGAGAAAGAAGAAAAAACTTACTGAAATTAACAAGTTATAGAGAGAGAAAGAGAATTCTAGAGAGAGATGCTTTGAAACTAGGAAGTGACAAAAGTAAGAAATGAAATGAAAATGGCCTTTATATAGCCCAGGCGAAGTAGACGAAGAGATGGACCATTTAATAAAGCAACTTCTCGTAGAGACCGAAGCCTCAAGCTCCACAAAAGTAATAATTAACCCCAACAAAAAAATAAAAAAGAAAAAATAAAATATAATAATAATAATAAATAAAATATTCATTTGGACATAAATGACCAAATAACTAAGGGAAGACTACTGTTAACATATAATAATATTTTATTATAAAATAACTCTAAATAGGAATCAAATCAGTATTCAGAATCTTAATCCAATACGGATTGTTCGGATTTCAATATATATACTCAAATTGTACCCTAAAATCAGGTTAATCACAATTAATCTCCCCAAAAATTCTGAGAGTTTAACACATATTAACCAAAAAAAGCAAACATTATATAAAATAAATAAATTATTTATCTTTTTGAAAAATTAAAAATATCAATTTATTTTTTTTTAATTTTACTACATACTGTCTCTACTAAATACAATTAAGTTTTTTTTATATATATAAATTGTCTAAAACCCATTTTATATCATTCCGCCCCTCTCTTTCTCCCTCGATTTTAATAGTGATTAAATGACAGAAAATTATTCTTAATTGGGTGAGAGATAAGATAAATGAGATAATTATAAATATAGCACCTCAATTTTTCAAAATTTTATATTTTAATGGCCAACTGAAAAATTTTTACAATTATGTGTCCGCATCATAAAAAATTTTGCAATTAAATACAATTACTAAATTGATTAAAATTGGTTGAGTTGGATAAAAATCACAGGACATGCACATTAAAATTACTTATATGCCCTTTCATTCTCCCTCCCCTCTCTCTTTTTCTTCTCCCAGTATTCAATTCAATTCGGTCTCTGAATTTTGAATTGAAATTGTGGCTAATTTTACCAATTGACACGTCCAAATTGTGGCTTCTTCCGATGAAATAACAAATTATTATTGCTACTGTTATTGTTATCATTCTCTCTTTCTTCTCCCACTGCTTATTTTTGCCGTTTTTAGTTTTCACTTCTAATTTAAAAATAAACTATGCATGAAGAAAATAAATAACTCATATTTTTCTAATGTTACCCTTATTTACGTTAAATATAATAATTACCTCTATAAGTTACTATAAAGGGTAATTTGGTCACATTATCCATAATTTTATTATAATTTACGAAAATTACTACTTTCGTTTTATAATATTTATTATATTTACAAAAATATTTTATTTTAAAATACTTGTCATATTTGTGGTTCAAGGAATAATAAATATTTTTTTTCACGTTTATCTTTTATATACGACCAATAATTATTGCTTCAATTTAATAGTTTTTTAGAGAATTAGCATTAAATTAAGCATAATATAGTCAATTTATTCTATAATTTATTGTAACTTTGACAAATTTAATAATTTTTGAAAGAATCTGAAATTCCAAATGTGACAAGTATTATGAAACAGAGATGGTAAATAATTGCTATTTCACATTTATTACAACATTTTTTTTGTTAAATATTCCATTTTTTTACTTTTGTTTCTTGTTTTTTGAAAGTTTTTTTTATTAAAATTTATTTGTCATTTGAGAAGATTGAAGAATACTAATTATTTTTTCAATTTTAACCTTATCTCTATTAACATTAATAATTATTTTATATAATTTCTTAAAACCCATTTTATGCCATTCTCTCAACAATTAATAACAGGTAGCTTTCTAAATTCCAATTAATGTGAGTCTCCAACAATTAATTAACATATCCTATATACAATTTATTAATTAAAATTTGTGGAGATAATAATCCACTTGCTAAAATTACTTTCACACACTTTAATTCTGTGAAGAAAAATAAGCAGTTTCAAATTCTGGTTCATCCATGAACTATTTGGATTTTAATTCATCATTCACATATATAATAATCTATTCTTGAATTGAAGGGTGTCCAAATTATATATCTCAAGTGTTAGAATTTATAAATTGTAAAGTTATATAAAATTTTTAATTGAACTCAGATTGAGTAAAAAATTTAAATTTAATAAATATTGAGAATTTTAATTTTCATATTCACATGTGATAATAAATGAAAATACTATTGAATGGGACATAACTAAATTTAGAATGATTAGAACATTCAACTAATTACCTTTCTATTTTCTAAAAAAATAATGATTTTATTTTGTATTTATCATACTTAGAGCTCTCATTAATAATTTACTATTTAAATTATATTAAGAAAGATTTTGAAAAAAAAAAATTCTGCCACAGATTTTATATTGAAAAAACAATTACAACTTTTGCGTGTTTCCTTATCTTTTACCAAAAACTCCAGTAAATAAGCTCTAAATTGTGGCCCATGAGCCATATTATTATATATAACTAAAGGGTGAGAATGGTATACTGTTGCCATAACAGTATATTTACCATTCAGCCCTTTTTTCCTTTTGCCTTAGTAATAGCAACTCATTAAAACTGTTTTTGTTTATGCAATGGGCCATTAAGCCCAAAACTTTCAACCTGCCTATAATACATTCTTCTTCTTTTTTTGGTTAAAATGTGCCTATTTTATAATTTTCCAAAAAAAAAAGTATACTTACCACCATCACTACTATTTATATAAATATAAAAAAAATTTTAAAAGCTTATCTGACATCATTTTAAAGTATTAATATGTTGATTCGATAATGTTAATATGTTAAGTTGAAAATAATTTTTATATTTTAAAAATTTATTTTTAATATTCTTAATAGAGAATTTAATTAATATCATTAATATTTTTAATTTTTAAATAATTAATAAAATTAATAATATCATTAATATTTTAAAAAATTTTCACTTTCTTTTTATAAATAATTAACAATGTCATCAATATTTTCACTTTCATTTTTCTTTTTTTCACTTTTCTATTTTTATAGAATTTGTATAAACATCTATTTCGATATAACTGAAACCTGTCACGACCCAAAACCGTAGGCCGGACCGGCACTAGGACCTAGATAAGCTTAAGGCACCCGAGACCCGTAATAAGCCTAAACTATCACAATCCATCCCTATTATCATTTGACTATCGGAATAGTAAGCCCATATTATGACATTTTTTTTTATAAGACTATCAGAGTTAATAATTCTGACCCAGCATTAGTATTAAGTACTAATCGCAGCTCGGGCCCATATCCATATAATAAAAATATTTTCTCATACAAATATTTATTTGTCATAATATGTTCAAACTGTTTCTATCATAC
>CANUEX010046454.1:0-12374 GCA_948099535.1 Jatropha multifida | reverse complement strand
CTCCCACTTCTTTAAAGTAGGAAAAAAATATCCATTAGCATAAAAAAATTAACAAAGAAAATGAATAGAGCATGATTTAATGCATTAATCCCATGCCTAAACCTTGAATTCTACTTATTAAATCACAAAACTCAAAAACCATAACTTACTTGCTTCAATGGCAACTTCAATTTTCTTTGCTTTTACTCGCCAATTTCAACTTCTACTACTTAATTCTTAAGAATTAATTACTATTCTATGGTTTAATTGGTGGTTTAGTGGTAGTTTAGAGATAAGAAAATGAAAGAAAATGGAGGAAGAGGAAGAAGATGAAAATGGCGTTGGAGAAGAAGAAGAGAAGAAAGAGAATGCGTTGATGTTCATGAGTGGTAACTTTAAGTAGTAAAGTCAAATTTGACTTCTCTCTTTTAAGCCAATTGAATGGCTAAGATCAAGTCCTAAGTAATCTCATCTAATGGCTCTAAATATTCCTCAAATAATTCTCTTCCAAATATTATTTAACTCCACCAATTAATTAAATTAACTCCACAAAGATAATTCCTCATTTATTCCTTAGTTTACCACACTAGAAATAATATTCATTAAATGGCTTAATTCATAAAAAATATTCATGAAATATTTTCTACCCACCTAAATCATGCAAACATGCTCCAAAAATATTAAATAAAATATTAGACACACATAGTAATTTTTCTGGACCGAAATAATACCAAGTCCTAGACCGATGGTACTATTCACAGACCGGTAAATCACTATTAACGACACTGAAAAAATAGTCTGTTACAGATTTCCTCAAGCACGTCATTGAGGTCTATGATGCAGCATGAGTTATCCATGATTAGGTGGATTAGGGAGGCCAAGTCAAAGTCTGGCTCCTAGTGGATCATGTGGAAGTTGTTTTGATATTGGGGGAGTGGGTTAGTGTTTATGTTTTGTTTGGAATGAGTAGGGAGTGTTTAGCCACTCTCCACTAAATCCTAGATCCTATGTCTTAGGGTCTTACAGTCATCAGTCTTGTGCCTAGGTCCTTAATGGAAAGAGCAAAAAGAATTAAGGTTGTAATGTTTTAGAACTGGATTTAAAAGGGGTCTGGGTTCTCGGGGCTATATTAACTTGTCATCCATAGCCTTCTAGAAGATAAATGAGAAGGGAACCCCAAGATCTGTGAACTTGTGTTTATCTTGTCAAGCAACTGGTCTTGGTGGAGGAGGTTGTTGTCTTTGGTCAGTCACATTGACCACCTCACCACTTTTTTTAGGGGGAGGAACTGCGTGATAGCTGGTATGTGGCTTCTTATATCTGGAGGAAGAAGCTTGATCCTCTTTAATTTGGCCTGACTAGATTTGGTCCTCAATTTTAATTATGGTGGCAATGATAGCTCGAAAGTTTGGAAGATACAGAGTCCTGAGGCGACTCTGATAAGAGGGGAGTAGGTTCTTGACTATAATGTCAATCTGTTTCTATTTTGAGGGACAATTGAGCATATGGGCAGCTTTGCCTCTCCATCTTGTTAGAAAGGAAGAGAAGGATTCACAGGCTCCCTGCTTGGTAGTCTCCACGTCTCTCCTCGTAATCTCAACCTTGACATTGTAGTGGTACTACTAGCTGAAGGCATTATAGATCTCATCCCAAGTCTTCTTCTTGGTATTGTCCAGAGCAACAAACCAGCAAAGAGCAACACCGGTGAGAGATTGTTGGAAGAGTTGAGCCAAGAGGTCATTTTTCACACGAAGAGGAGTGAGAGCACCCACATACAATTTTAGGTGAGTTTTGGGGAATGTGGTGCCATCAAACTTGTCCATGGAGGGCATCTTAAACTTGGCAAGCAGCCTAGCCTATTAAAGGGGTAGGAGAAAGTCTACATCAATCAAGTCCTTGTACTTCTTGATGTTTTTCACAAACTTCTCAAAGGAATCCATCTTCTCCATTATCTTCCTAACCTCTGGAGAAGCAGAATAATCCCCTTTCTAGCTTAGCAATGGATATGGCCCCTATGTTAGAAATCGACCCTCAGGCAATCTGATCGTCGTTGGGTGGAATAGCGAGCTGTTTATTAGATCCCCCAATCTATTTAGGAGGAGCATTACCATTCTGACTGGCAGTTATCAAGGTCCTAACTTCCCCCAGGATAGTCTCTCTTTAGACAGCAATAGTATTCTAAAGGGAAGCATTCTGCTCTGTTAGCATGGTTAGAAAATGGGTCTCTTGTTCTCGAAGCATCTCTTTAGAAAATGGGTAGAGTCATTGTTGTTGTCATTCTCTGGTAAAAGCACACAAAGAAGGGTATCAGTACATATCTGTTGTAGAAGTTCTTAGGGTTATGCTTAGGTTAGCGTCTGAGGCTTTTAGTGATTTGGGGTTCTCAATTCTATTTTGAGGCTTTGGTGAAGTGGGAAGCAATGTGCGAGCCAAGATTTGATGGCGTGAGTCGGGCATTGCCCCCAATTTAGGAAAAGAAGGTGCTTAACTCTAATCTATGGCTTTCAAGTAATTTGGGGTGCTCAAGTCTATTTTGAGGCTTTTGGCCATTTGTCATGCCCAAGTCCAGTTCGAGGCTTTTGGTGAAGTGGGAAGCAGTGCACGAGCCAAGATATGATGGCATCACTCAGGCATTGCCCCCTATTTTAGGGAATGAAAGTGCTTAAGTCTGATCTAAGGCCTTGATAATGTGGTAATCTGGGATGGTCATGTCTGGTTTAAGGCTTTGGTATTTTAGAGTGCTCAGGTCTAGTTTGAGGCTTTGGGTAAAAGGGAGCAATGCACGAGCCAAGATTTGATGGCGTGACTCAGGCATTGTACTTGGTTTGGAAAGTGAAGGTGCTCAAGTTTGTTTTGAGGCTTTCTGGTATTATGAGATGCTCACATCTATTTTGAGGCTTTGTGGAATTTGAGGTGCTCAGGTCTATTTTGAGTCTTTTGTAATAGGTCGGATATATTTCCCCTAGTAAGGATTAATGTTTAGGTTTACCACTGGTTGGTGTTTAGGAAACCACTGAATGGTATTTAGGTGACCACTAGATTGGTGTTTAGGTGACCACTGGATTGGTGTATAGCCTGACCACTGGATTTTCCACAATGGATAAAATGCACTAGCTTCAAATCGTTGGGTTCGGAGACTAGGTTTTCGATTTCATTGCGTGGATCAACAGTTTGGGTTCAAATTTGGAAATCAAAATTATTATTTTGCATGAATGTCGGTTTATCGATGCATGAGCATACTTATAATGCATGTCAATATCTGGAATATAGTGCATTAAAAGTAAGCAAATGAAAAGGTGTGTATTTCAGAGGGGAGCCCGACTCTAGCCTCGTTATTAAGTGGTTTTAGGTTGTGCAACACATTCCCCTAAGTCTCAACCAGTTAGTTTGGTTGGGGCCTACTACCTAAGCTAAATCCATAGGTATGCCTTTGTACCTCGTTTGTATGAGGATTAGGGAACACGAAGTTCTTCCATCAATCAAGATGGTAGGGTATTGAAAGTGCCACTCTTAGAGTGAACATACTGGTTTGCCGGCTGATTGTGGGCTTAGTGTTGAAAACTGGATTTGTGGTTTTGCCGAATGGACCGGGCGTAAAGCATGCATCGCGCCAGATAGACCGAGCTTGACAGTTGATAAGGTGTCGAATGAACTAGGCTTAATTGACAAAGTCTTAGTTGAGTAATTATACCCTCATGACGCAGCCTGATCGGAGCTCCACGATGTGCTATTGACCAAGGAGATCGAGTCTTCCTCCAATATAAGCTAAGATAGGGCACGAGGACCCGTATCTTAGTCTTATAATATTATTAAATGACGAATTATTAATCAATTGCTAGATTTGATTAATAATTAATCACATAACTAGTAGCTTTAATCTAAAGAAGGTCAAAGTGTGAGCGAAAGTCAAATGGATCGACTTTTAGAGCCAAGTCGGGCTTTAAAATCAATTATGGAAGATGAGCAAAGTCATACTTTATGGTGATAGAACCGTAATAGGGAGTATGAGAATTGTTGATGCTTGAGAAGCGCTCGATCAATCAACAAGAGGTGTGTGAAAGTGAGGGAGAGTGTGCCCTTTACAAGCAAAAGGGGGTGGTTGAGCCGGGCTAGTCGGCATTGGCAATCCCAAAGACAGCACCTGAAATCTCTTTTCTAGCATTGATTGGGAATCCTGAAGGCATCCTAAACAATGCCCCCGTTAGGGTGATCAACGCTGCCACTGAGCTGGCCAGTGCCGATCAGGGCAAATTACCAAGATGCCCCTCCCCTTTGGTTTTTGAGTTTTTGGGCTTCTGGGAGTTCATTCGAGGCCCAAATGACGTCCGATTGAGCTAATTCTCATGCCGTCTATGGGGGAATTTTCTAAAGCTTAATGCTAAAATCATAGTCAACACAGGTCCTTCACATTCAGCGGCATGGGCCAAGATCAACGAGGTGTTAGCTCGCATTCTCTCAAGGATGGACATGTTTGATAACTGAATGGAGAGGATGGAAATGATGATGTCTGATTGGTCCACTAGGTTAGATATGTCCTTTGGAAGCATCGATTCCCTGCCTTGACACAATACAGAACCAATATACTAGATTAAATGCACAACTTCAGATGATCATCCAAATGTTGCAATCTCCTCCTCCACTGCTTTCTACAGATTGAATTATTGTTTTCGTATTGTTATTTTATTTATTTTTATAATTTTTAAGTTCAGTCTTATTTATGTTTTTAGTTTTGGATTGTGTTTTAGTTTAGTCATTATGTTCATTTTGAACCATTTGTTTCTATTAGATATTTGTTTTTAACTTCATCATTTAGTTTTCCTCTCTTTTTTAGCTTTTAGCCATTGGATTCTAATTGTTCATATTCCTTAAAATTTTCACTGTATTCCTCAATATAATGGTGGTAAGAGGTTCTTAATTCATCTTTTAATTCTTACACTTTGTGTCGAGACATGATTTTAAGTTTGGGGAATTATTTGATTTCACACATTGAGGACAATATGCTAGATTAAGTTGGGGAAAGAAAATTTTTGCTTATTCTTTTTACATTATTAGTTCAATATGGTTGGGATAATTATAAGCAAGATTAAGAATTATCATAATTTAGTAACTTGTTATAAATTTAGTAATTCTTCTATTATAGTATGTTTTAGTTTAAATTTGAACTCTTTAACTTAATAATATTATGTGAACATTTATTTTTAAGATCGTAAACACCATTTTTGAAATTATTATGATAGATATGTATGCTTTGATCTAAATTTATTTAACCTTAGCATTCCTAGAATAAAATTAGAAATTTCTTTGAGGCAAAATTTTTATAATGCTCACATTAGAAAGAGATGATTTAGGCATTCTTTATTGAATTTCATATTTTAGCCTAGACCATACTAAGTTAATTACAATCCTTGCAACCAATTTGAAACCTATAACCAATATTTTTCTTGTTTATTCCTATTAAAAACTAGTCATTAAACCAATTTTTAACTTTTACTCCAAGTGTAATTATGTAAAGTTGAAAGATTTGATTTTATTTAAACATAGCAAGAAAATAAAAAGGAGAAATTGTTCATTTAAATACTAGCAAGCGAAGAAATTAGAAAAATTAAAGAGAAACGCCGCAGAAAAAAAATAATCAACCAAAAATCCAAGTTTGGGGAAATTATTCTTAACAAGGAAGGAATTATTCAAGAAACATGAATAGGTCTTGCCAAAGCATCTCTGGTATTAAGCTAGTAAAGAACTTCAAGATAATCTCCCTTTACAAATAAAAGTACACGTTTTAATATAATTAAATCTTGATATTATACACTTTTTGCACTCTTTATTATCTTATATCCATCTTCCTTGTTTTAACTAAATCAATCCTACAACCTTAATAAAAGATCTTTCGATCTTGATAATGGTGTAGCATTTAAAATTGTGGAGAAGGGATAACTAATTTTTACCCATGGAAATGTTGAATTTAAATTCATCATCTATTATTTAAAGGTTAATAATTTTAGTGAAAATACATGTTTTATCTTTCATAGTTTGATCAATTATTGGTGTTGAAGTCTTATTAATTTATATTCACACTAAGGAATATGTTTTGTTAAAAGTTTGAATATTTGCAGAAATATAGCTAGCATAGGAAACACTTGATTTATTTTCATGTTAATAAATTTTTGATATTTTTAAGATTGTGAATAATTGTTCCCTTAAGTTTGAGGAATTTTTATAGTATTTTTCGCTTAGTTTTTATTAGAAATTTTAATACTTTTAATTACTTTGATTAATTTTTATTTATATTTATTTATATTTTAATTAAATTTCCTTGATTCTTGATAACCTTAATTTGAAGAGTTTTTAGCAGGAAAAAGAAAAGAAGGTTGGAGCTGAAATTCGGAGTTAAAAGTTCAACATGGCTAAGTCAATAAAGTACACGGCCATATTACCAAGAAAGCTGAAAATTCAAGTGGGCTAAATTCAATTATTCAGCCTGTGTAGATTTGAAGTTTGGGCATGGCCTGCATGGGACTGCATGAGAATAATAAAAGGGCCCACATTCGAATTGCTCCAGCTTAATTTGGTGAAAGAAGACCCCTAATTAGGAAGAAATACAACACAAAATCAATTTCCTACTCAGATAATATTTCCTTCTAATTAGACCAGCTAGTTTCTTACTCGGATTCAAAAATACCCTACGAGGTCTATATAAAAAGAGATCACCACAGCAATTGAGCATCTTATCATCGAATCTTAAATCTTACATTTTTGTTCTACTTTTTTCTTAATTCTTCTTTTTTTTAAGACTCTGAACATTCAAGTTGTGTAAAGAATTAAGGAAGTCGTCTACGCTATTCGTTGACTAGTTTTTATCTTTAAACTCTTAATCTTGTTTTTATTTTTCATTATTCATATTGATTATGAAATTATTTCAAATTTAATTGAGTTTTATTTAATTACTATGTCAAACTAAACTCTCATACTAGGGATTTGATGTAGCTTAATTTCTATAACAATTTATGATATTAGATTTGCTTTTCCTTGTTCAAGATATAATTTATTATTGAACTTAATCTTTCCAAAAAGAGTTTCTCCCCTGAATTGATTATTTTATTAATCACTATTGGAAGAAGGGTTTTTGATAAGAAAAAGGTAATAAATTACATAGGAATAATAATTTGATGCAGAAGCTATATGGTTTGACTCATGGGGGTTTTCATAAATTAACAACCTTAGGTTATGAATTCTAAACAAACCATAAAACTTAATGACTTAATTCATGTTTGATTGCATTATTGGGAGATAAGTAATTAGAAGGGGTTAAAATAACTAACAAAGGGATTGTGGAAGCAAAAACAAGCTCATCACATAGTTTGAAGAGCTTGTAGAACTGATTTTAGCATTACCTCCTTTTCAGCACGCAAAAGCGCCCTTCTCTACCAAGAATAAAGCTGCTGCCAAACCTTGTCTTTAATGAAGCGAAAAACCTCCATCTTATTACGCCCTACGACTAACGGGAGACCCAGATATTTGCCAAGACTATCATGCTCCTCAACATCCAACAAAGAGCAAACATCTTGTCGAATATCAACTTGAGTATTGGAACTAAAACAAATCAAGGATTTGGAGAAGTTAATTGCTTGGCCAGAGGCAAGAGCATAATCAGAGATGAGAGATTTAACCAAAGCAGCTTCCTCCACTGTAGCTTTGAAAAATAAAACACTATCATCAGTAAAAAATAAATGGGAGGTCATTGGGGCACAAATAACAATCTTACAACCATGGAGAAAACCAGCATCCACCTTAGATTGAATAAGCCGAGAAAAGCCTTCAGCACATAAGATGAATAAGTACAGTGAGAGAGGATCTCCTTGTCGAAGACCACGCTGCGGAATAATCGGTCCAATTAATCTGCCTTGATGCAAAATATTATATGCAATCAAAGAGATATATAGCAAAATAAGATCGACCCAACTAGGATTAAAACCCATTTTATGCATAATAGCTTTCAAAAAAACCCACTCTAAATGATCATAAGCCTTGCTTATATCCATTTTGAGGGTTGCAAATCCGTCTTTGCCTTTCCTTCGACACTGCAAGTAATGCGTCACCTCATAGGAAATGATAGTATTATCGTGAATGCTTCTACCTTCAATGAAAGCACTCTGACTCAAAGATATCAAATTGGGAAGAAGCAGTTTTAATCGATTAGCAAGTAGCTTGGAAATAATTTTATAAAGAACCTTACAAAGAGCAATAGGTCTCAACTCTGACATCATCTCTGGGTCTGCATTTTTTGGATCAAAACAATAGCAGTTTCATTAAGGACTGAAGGGAAGGATCACTGGGCCAAACAATCAATATAGAAATGAGATACCTCCGCTCCTACAATGCTCCAATGTTTCTGAAGAAACCCAAAATTAAATCCATCTAACTATTTAAACAAAATGTTATTCTTTTTCTTATCTATGTATTTATTTTCGAATTTTTTTGTTTATCTATATATTTATTTTGAACGTTTTTATAATAATAGAATATAGATATGTACAAATTATTAAATCACTAGATAATTGATTTAAAGTTATCTTGAATTATCTTTTGGATAATTCATTGATTTATCTATATACATGCTTAGATTAGATAATTTCAACTCCTTTTGAAAAGACAATTTTAAAATTAATTTAAAATTATCTATATTTTGGATAAATGGTTGATTTATCTATCTATTTTTCTCTGTACATATATAAATTCAACCTCTTTTATAATTTATTTAAAATTATCTATTTATATTCGATAATTTTTGTAGATTTATCTATACATATATATAGATCGGATAATTTTAGCTTTTTTAAAATTTAATGTAAATCTTATTTTTAATTGTCTATATATTGGATAATTTATATATTTAATAATATTAATAGAAAATTAATAGATTTATATAGATTTTGTTACGACCCGTTTTCATGGATGGACCGGCACTAGGGCCTGGAAAAGTTTAACCTGTCAATGTTCGTAGTAAGCTTAATTAGTGATTACAATTCCATAATTATATAAAAATATTCCACAAGACGACCCATTATGTTATTAATTATTCAAACTGTTACAAGACCTTATTTCATTCAAACTCAATTATTCCAATAAAATTTTTATATACACTTAATATTATTATTACAATCATAAGATCTTATCATAACTGTGAATTTTCTATTACTGTACAATTATAAAAAATCCTAATTAGACATTATTCTATTTTACATATTTAAGCATTCTTTTAACTAATTTTGAAAAGAAGGAAATAGAGCTTCAAGTATTTACAAATAATTTACAGTCTCCTGAAAAAAAAATTAAAGAGGAACGGAGTGAATATAAAATTCAGTAAATAGTAACATATAATGTTAAACTCATGCATTCACACAAATATATTTAAGGTATTCTAAATGAACATTCTCATTCACATAATGTGAATCATATCATCTACAAACAACTACAACCATATGCACATCAAGTGATCGTTAGTTAATAAAATTATCTTAATGGGACCATGATCACTCCCAAATATACTTTAATATTCACGGTATGGTCCTGTAATTCGTATACTCAAGGGAGCCTACCCCCATTTAGGCAAAATAGTTTTAAATATAATATTTCTCAAAAAAAAATATTTTTCAATAAATAATATTTTAATCTGAAGTACATTAGGGGAGGAGGAGGCGCTACTCCCACCACTTACGGCTCACTGTCAATATTATCACCATGTCCATGCTCTCAACCTATGTAATTCACATCGTCCCAACTCTCACACATTAATCACATATCATTATGTAAAAAGTAATTATCCACAACATTCATCAGTGCACGTTCATTCATCTACGCATTATGTATGCAAGAATTTATAAATAATAAGCATAAAGCTTAGAATAAACGATGCAATTATGAGTTTGATAAAACATTATATATTATTTTTCACCTGAAGTAAGAATTTAATTTTCACTGATCAACAAAACTTTCACAACAATTTTTTAAAAATCATTAATCTAATATCAAATTCACATTGCATTTTCAGTTTTTTTTAATATTTGAACTTTTAATATTCTTATTTTAGTTTACCTATCAAATACCATAAGTCTATATTTTAACAACTAGCTAATTATATCTTTCTTAAATTTATTCCATTATTTTTAAAGTCCATATTTCTCTAATCCAACACACTTATACCTATTTACTTATTTAATAATGCTATTGCCATTTTATTTAATAAACTTAATTCCTTAATAAATCTCTTATGCACAATATAAGTAATTTTTTTATTATTTATTCGAAACACAACACTCTTAAATGAAATGAGATTAAATTTTAAAATTAATACATCTTTTGACTTATCATTTTACTTCACATAGTATAACTGCAATTTTTTTTTAAATAACTGCTATCTTTTCTTTAAATTACATTTTGCCTCCAAATAATTTAATTATATTTTAACCCTTCTTCATTTACTTATATATATATATATATATATATATATTCTTCATTTAATTACACATATTCCGTACTTCATGGTCAGGTCTCAGCTTTTATTTTAAACTAAAATACACAGTAAAATTCTTCTTTTACTATTTTAAGTCTAACATACCTTAAACCAATACTACATTTTCCATTAATATTATTACCAAAATTCTTCATTTAAGTTTATGAATTTGCTTTCTTGTTTGGTTTATGATACTTATTAGTCATTAATTTAAACTCATAAAAAAAACTATAAATTTTTATATTACCGAATTAAGCTTCAGAATAATTTAATTCTTTTTATAACTCTTTTCCCTTAATCTCATATGTCCCTTAAGATCAAATATTTTAATTTACAGATTTCATTTATTTTATCCAAAATCCACCCTATAACTCCACATGTATTAAATTTCCAATTAATTAACATAATAATGGCTAAACTTCATTATAATTTATAGGAATCTTTTTTTTTCCAAATTTAATACTTACAAAATTATATTAAATGATACCCAATTTAAATTAAATTAACTACCCACAAAATGCTACCAATTAATTAATTTTCTGGAAAAATAATCAAATATAGCTTCAATACCCCAAAATCATTGCTGCCAGAAACTGCTAAGCCAAAGTTTGTGGAAATGGTAGCCGAAATCATCAGAACTGGTGGCTGGCGAAGTTGTCGGCGACGAGGAAAGGAACCAAATCGACTGGTCCTCAACTAAACTCGCCGGAAAAAAGCAACAGAATCACGCTGGCGATGAGGAGATCGTTGTGTTTCACCGCTGCGTCACTGGAAAAGGGGGGAGAGAGAGAGAGAGAGAGAGAGAAAGACACCTGAACTGCAGGAGTCGACGAGACGAGAGGAGCCACTGCTTGGCTAGGCTGCAGCGCTTACTGGAATCACGGTAAGAGGAGCACGACGTAGAGCGGCGACTGAAATCGCAGGAGGCGGCGGTCGAGGCTGAGACAAGGCGCTGCTGCTGCTGCTGAATTCGCTGGGCTTGAGTGTCAGGAAGAGGAACCCAGAGGCGTGCAGCAGTGCTATGGAGGCTTGTTGAGCCTGGGTGTGGTGGCCGATGATCGGAACACAAGGAGACAGTGAAAGAGAGGAGACAAAAGGAGAACTGAAGAGAGAGTCAGGGGCTGGAGCGGCGCTGGAAAGAAGAAAGAGAACAAAAATATAGAATGAAAAGAAAAATAAATTGCTTCTAGGGTTCCCTGTTTCGGTCTGATTCAAACCGAATTTGGTTCAAATCACTGATTTTCTTCAGTTTCGCTTGATTTACAATTCTCTCTTGGTTTTTCCAAAAAATTCAAAATGGTTTACGGATCTAATTTCACAATGCCAAAAAATATTTTTCGCTAATCCATTGGTTAGAATTTGCTATTAAATATTTAAATGAAAATTCTTTTAAAAAAAATTAATGGGTTATTTCACATTATTAGATAATTAAATAATTAAAAGTGTCTATAAAATAAAATGTTATTCTTTTTCTTATCTATATATTTATTTTCTAAATTTTTATTTATCTATAAATTTATTTTTGAAGTTATTATAATAATAGAAAATTAATGGATATATATAAATTATTAAATAACTAGATGATTGTTTTAAAGTTATCTTTTGGATAATGTTTTAATTTATCTTTTTACATATATAGATTGAATAATTTATTTTTTGAAAATGATTTAAAATTATCTATAAATTGGATAGTTTGTTGATTTATCTACCTGTTTATTTCTTACATATATAAATTGATATATTCTTGTCACGATCCAAAACCGTGGGCCGGACCGGCACTAGGACCTAGGTAAGCTTAAGGCACCCGAGGCCCGTAGTAAGCCTAAACTATCACAACTCATCCCTATTATCATTTGACTATCGGAATAGTAAGCCCATATTATGA
>CANUEX010046433.1:0-12317 GCA_948099535.1 Jatropha multifida | reverse complement strand
CCCTAATTGCCCCAAGCATGGGTCATAACCCAATTAAAATTAATAGTTAATATAAAGGATGTGTGTGATTTAACATTTCAACCTATTCTACCATTCCAGCAGTTCATATGTCTATTTTTTTCACCAGGACCCTCTCAACCTCAGCTTGTGAAAATTTCAACCAATCATTCTTTTCAATCAATTTTTTTTCTTCTTAAGTTAATAGTCAGTGGTGTCTGCTGTGTCACAGCCTTGATTGAAGGGCGTGAGGCTGTTGTCTCTAATGTTGAAGATTGTAGGGCTGTTCTTTGTAGAGGAGCAGCTGAAGCCTTACAATATATCATAGGGCAGAACATAATAGCAAAGATGCAACTGATTAATTTACTTCGAGATTCATTGCTCCAGCAATACAATCAATCACAGAATCGTGAAATTGGAGGACTGGTAATTACTTTTAGCAAAACTTACATTTGAACAAACAGCCCAAAATCTTAAAGACATTAGCAGAAAATCATAGTGGTAAATCCAGAAAATTCATTGAAATTAAAGAAGCTTAGTATACTTTGGAGCGATTATACAGCTGTGATCATAGCCCTTACAATATATTATGGACCAACTTCAAGAAAAAGAACAAACAAGAACACCCCAAAAACCTCATTCACTTCATTAAAGCATTTTATCAAACATATAGTGGATGACAGAATAATAGTAACTAAGTTTAACACAAAAAGCAAGCTAAACTATCAAAAATCACAAACTAAACGTTTGTAAACCCATCAGCCTTAACGTTAACAATTTTTGAAGTTGTTCATTCAAACCAAATCAGTTCAAAGGGAAAGGATTCGAATTATATTCACAAATTTATACAGAAAAAAAAAATCTTACTAACCTGCTCTTCGATGGAGTAGAACGATAGCTCAAACAGATGGTAAGGAGGAGATAGGCTGAAGAGACAACGAAAGATTGCTGTCTTGGAGAAGAGAAAGTTGACGTTAAAGAGGAGAAACGACGCATATTAGATAGTTTTAATAAGGGTAGTTTGGTCAATAAATATATTAGTGGATTAATTTGTGAAATTCATTTGCAAATTCTAAAAATTTTAATAGAATTTGAACTAAGCTTAACCAATTCCATGGAATTCAATTCATAGAATTGAATTCTATATTTTTTTTCATACCAAACACAAAAATCTGGATTTTCAAATGAATTTCACAAAATTTTATAAAATTCATTTGTTCCAAACGGGCTGATAATTAATATCTTATATATTTAAATAAAAATTAAATGTTTTTTTTATTAAATAATGGAGTTACAATTAAACTAATAAGATTTCATTATAATTAATATATAACAAATATAAAGTTTTTTATTAAGTACTCCATTCGTTTCATTTTATTTGTATGGTTTGACAAAGCACGCATATTAAAATTTAGTCAATAAAAGTTATTTTACCTTTTTTTACCCTTAAATCATTAAGATATTAATAAAAATTATTCATTTAATAAACAATCATAAATTTTATTATGGAAAAAATAATTACTTACTTATCTAAATTTAAAAACATTGCAAACATTTCGAGACATCCAAAAAAGGAATAACAAGCAAATAAAATGGGACGGAGGGAGTAGTTTTTATTCTATATGAAAAATTAATAGGGTTATAATAGAGTTATAGTTCATAAAAATTAATTAAATAATATAGTTAGATTAAGAAATAGAATTAAAATATTAATTTCAATTCACTAAAATTTATTCATTAAGATTAAATATTCTTACACTTAATTTAATTTGAATATTATTTCTGTTTCGTAATACTTGTTACATTTGAGAAAAAAGCCTATTCCAAAATACTTGTCACATTTGTGGTTTAAAGAATGAATAAATATTTTTTTATATTTACCATTTATATATTATTAATAATTATTATTTCAATTTAATGATTTTCTTAGAGAATTAATATTAAATTAAGAGTAATATAGTCAATTTATTCAATAATTTATTATAACTTAGACAAATTTAATAATTTTTTTAAAAAATTTGAAATTCTAAATATGACAAGTATTATGGAATATAGATAATATATCAAAATTTCAAAGAGAAAAAATAAATAATTAACTAAATATATCAATTGAATAATAATAATTTATTTACAATAATTAATTATGCTAATTAATATTTCAGTTCAATATTTGAGAATTTAAAAAAAAACCTATAAGTAAATTATTTAAATTAAAACAACGCAAATATAAATTAAAATAATTTTTTTAAAAATTACATTTAATGTAATTAAAAATAAAAAATTATACAATCCGCAACCCGCGGCTACATGATTAGTTATATAATATTCAAGAATCACACTGTGAATAACAAACCATTCTAATCTACCTTCTAGAATTATCAAGTCTTTCTTCTTCGTCTTCCTTTTTTTTGTCTATTCGTTAAAATTAGCTATCTCTGTAGTTATTAATTATTTTATTAGCATTTAATTATTAACTATTTTAATAATTTTTTATAAAATCCTAAAAATTTAATATTTCATGGATTAACCTTTCACAAAATATTACCCTTAACCTTTAAAAGTTTGTTCAAATGCTATATTATCAAATACTATAAAAAGTAGCATTTAGTATTTTAATTCAAAATACTAAAAACTACTTAAAAAGTTATTGTCAAATACAGTATTTGAGGGTGAAATTGTTAAGTTTTTTTATATGGACCCAAATGGAAAAAGTTATTGTTTCCATATATAAACCCTAATTTTATATATATATCTATAGATATATAGTAGAAATTTACTAGGTAAGCAATTTGTTGGGTGATGGTTAATAATCCAATTTCTAAGTAAATTTTCACTTCTTCAAAATCTAGGATAAAAAGTGAAAAAAAAAGATGAAAGTTACTTAAAATTTAAGGGTTTTATATATGATACATTTGTAATTTAATATTCAAACTTTTGAGAAAGATTTATATCCTCCAAGTAAAGGAATCATCATACATTTTTGGATGCTTACACCCAATACTTACAAAAATCCTAAATTACTTGTCCATGCTAGCTACAAGTTAAAATTACTATCAATGTATGAGTAGCTTAAGAAATACCCAACTGCATATATTATACCAAATCATTATGAATTTGATTCCTTCTTTTACTTTAAACACTAAGGAATGAAAAGGCCCACAAAATATGCAACTCTATGATACTTAATATCATCTATAACCCTAAGCATTTTGTCTTTGATTGACAAGTGAATGTACTTTTTCTAATTTTTTTTACTAAAATTTTTTATTTTCATAGTCAATTAGTTGTAATCTAATTGATTTTTTTATTAAACGTCATAAAATTAATTGGTAATTTGAGATTAAGGAAGGGAAATTAATTGGTAATAATACTAATAGCGAAAATAAAATGAAAGGTAAATTTCTATAAAATCTCTGAGGTTTGATTGAAATTACTAATTGATTCTTCATATTTGGAAAATTTATTATAAAGTCACTAAGACTATTTAATCCTTCCATAAAAATACATCATTTTCGCTATTAAGTGAGGGAATAAATAATAATTCAATAATAAATACAAGGAATTAAATATTAATAATACATTAAATGTCAACACTCAAAATAGGTAAACATTATAGAGTATTTAACGGTAAAAGTAACACTTTGGTTGCGTTCAGTAATAGTTTTTTAAGTAAGATGCTAAATGTTATTTTTTATAGTGTTTGATTATATGATATTTAAATTAGTTTTTAGAAGTTAATGTAACATTTTATAAAAGGTTAATGTCCTATAGCGTTTATATTTCAGCGTTTTATGAAAAATTACTTAAACATATACAATTACTCAAATAGCTAAATGCTATTAAAACATCAAATTTTGCTAAACAGACTCTTTGGATGAATCATTAAAATTGTGTTCGTTAATAACTTTTTAAGTATCTTTCAGTGATTTGACCCGTCAAAATGTTAACATTATTTTTTATAGTATTCAGTAACATAGTATTTGAATTAGCATTTGAAGGTTAAAGTAGTTTTCTATGAAAAGTCAACTTATATAATATATTTAGTTTTTAGTGTTTCGTGAAAAGCTAATTAACAGCTAAGCGGTACTAAAATAATTAATAATTACCAAAACAGACCCTAATTAGGTTAACCTCTAGAATTTCATAATAATTTTTCTAAACAATTGAGATGAAGTGATAATTTCGGTGAAAGTTCTGCAACTTCATAATAATTTCCTCTAAAAAGTAAAAACAAAAACCTAAGCATGGTTTTGATTTTGACATTTTGACAATAAGTAAGACAAAGAAGCCACATATATACACCTTTTTGTTACGTGTAACATTCCATTGCTTGAAGATTCATGCTTTAGATATGAATTGAAGAGTAGAAAAAACGCCAATCTATGCACTTAGCTACACATGTAAATTATATACCTATATACAAACACTACGGTAGAAGCAACTTTTGGTAATTAAAAGCCACGGAAGAAGAGCAAAACGGCAAGAAAAATCTATAAAAGGTGTTATAGACGTTGTAACTAATAACAATAACAATTCCAATTAAAAATAAACTAGTCCATATTAAATATATTAAAAGCTTAACAACCACTTCCCGTTAAGAATTTGATTAAGCAAATTAAATATAATTAGCAGTATTAGTTTCTCCGGTCAATATTAGTTCCGTTAGTTGGACCGATGTAACGGTTGTAAGTTTTAGTTGTAGATCAAATGCATGATTTTTCATGCGTGGCTTATAAGATTGCCAATCATGAAGAGGCTTCTCTGATAAGCAAGCTCAATTTTCTTTTTTTACAATTGTTGAAAGTAATTTTTAAATTGTTGCGCTATTTTTTTTAAGATAATAATAGAATATTTTGATTTGATTCCACTTCATAAATATTTTGTTTTTTTAACATTTTTGTTATCAAAATCACTTATTTCATAGTTTCGATTCTTTTTAATTGGTTTTAATTTTGAATTCCGGTTTGGAACTGGCTTGTGACCGGGTCTGTTGGCATTCAATTTTTGCCAAAAATAGAAAAAGAAAGGTGAATTACTTTCCTCTAATTTTGAAGCCAAGAAAAGGAATAAAGAATCGCAAATTATTATAAGCCAAATGTTTTTGTGGACTTACATAAGCCATAGCGCATCCATGAGGCAGAAAGTGGGGTCCACATAGAACCATACAGGAGGTGCCACGTCTGTGTCAGAACCCAATGGGACACGTTTTGTAACATTTGTTTTTGTGGGCAGGAGCGTGTCTACGTCTAATTCTTTCGGTTGAACAGGAAAGCATAGATTAGAGACCAAGAGATGTGGCGTAGTGGCAACTAAAGAATCTGCCTAATGTAAGAGATTTGGATAGATAAACACACAGTTGTACGTAAACAAATAAAATAATAATTTATAACTTTTTTCTTTTCTTTTTTTTTAAGTGTAAAGAAATAATTCAACCGCAAAATCATTTAATAAATATATTTTAATGGAAGCAAGAAAAATAATAAATAAATAAATATCTACATGCTACCGCATCAACGACATGCTACCTTAGGATCTGGTGTTGGCCAATATCAATATTCACACGTCGTTTTCTTTTTGTTGTGTTTTAGATCTTGTATCTGGATTCTTTCGTTTTATTGGGAACATGACTCGTTATATTTGCATAACAATTTTTAAAAAAAAAAATCAATTGAGAGGTTATGACTTTTTAAAGAAAATAAAATTTTCATATTTTAAATTTAGTAACAAGTTATTATGTTGTCATTTTCAAGAGATGTGATTTTCCAAACATATGAGTTTAAATCACATTTAATCTAAATAAGAGTTAGAAACTTCTTTCATAAGGACATGTATTAGTTATGAATCGTATATGTCACTTTCATACATATCATCTTGCCATCGATCGTAAAGCAATTAGTGACAACAAAGTTTTTATTGCCTATCAATAGTTTGAGACTTCTCCTAGGTGGCAGTTACTTATTGGTTTAACCCAATTACGTGCATGTACAATATCTACTAGTCTATGTGGTTGAGCAACTTAATAAGGAAAAGCAATACAATGCTCCTGTTCATGTTCTTGATAAAGAAATGACAAGGAGGAATGAAAATCAACATCACACCCAATAGGGGTGAAGCCGGGGTTTAATATCAGGAAAGATAAATATTTAAATATATAAGTTAGAGAGCTAAAATGGTGAAAGTACATTACATTTTGTTAGACGGATAGGATTCAATATCACTGAAAATACGTTTTTTTTTTTATTTTTTTATTAAAAAAAGGAAGATAATTGTCTACTCTCTCATCAAGATAGTTTTGCCATTGACACCCGATATCTTTTCGAGAACTTCCGCTTACCCCTTGGGCTAAAGCTTCACAAGACTTGCTCACTCTAATTGGCCAATGGTGCAAATCTTCTCTTTAGATGGCTTTTCTCTTTAGGAAAATGAAAGTAGTTGGGAGTTGGGTTGCTTTAGTTAGTGATGATAAGTTAGTTAGCCGGAATTTTAATGAGTAGAAAGTTGAGAAAATGAGAAGTGGTTTGGTTGCTTGTTGATTCCGCCGTGCGAAGGTGTTTATGAGTTGTGAGCTCTCTAAACTCTTTCATCTTTCACTCTCGCTTGTCGGTTGGAGGACCAATAATTGTGCAAGTGCGAGCCATTTTTTTTGCTTTTATTAATTAATTAATGCCTTTTTTGTATGTGCCAATGTGGGCTCTCTCTAATGCTCCAAACATGTGTGTGTGAGTGTTCTAGAATATTAGGTTAATCATTTTCCAATTTCGCAGAATAAGTGGGGAGGCTTTTAAGGATTGTGTGACACACGTATTGCATTTTACAAGCATCTGGATATAGTTTTTCTTTAGGAGTTCGTGTCATGATGATGTCATCCAGGCTTAATTGGTTTAGGTTCAGCATTGGTCAAAATGCATGAGATGTGTCCATTTGGACTAATAGAAGTCGGGCATGTGTTAGCTCAATACCTATTGAAATTGTGGCCCTTCCCCATTGACCCTGCCAATTGGAAAAATACTCTTATCTTCTTAATACTAATAACTGGTGAGATATTTTATATCATTGGTCCATACAGTGAAAGCATTTGTGGATCTGGTTCAAAGAATTGACCAACCATATGGCTTAATCCATTATAGGTCCGAAGAAACAATGGACTGAACCACATTGGGCTGGTCCACAGCCATGTCCATGTACGAGGCCAATTGGACACTGGAAGCTAAAGGGCTAAATCCTCACCCGAGGTCTATAAGTTGGACACTAACTTCTGGATATATGACTGCTCAAGCCCATATTACTTCCAGAAAGTCTAGGCGGGATCTCCTTCTTAGAGCAGACGCTATACTTTAAATATAGCCAAATATATCATTTTCCCGTTGTACTTGCAGAAAAAAAAAATCATATGACCCATCTTTATTTTCAAAATGATCTTGCAATCTCTTAAAGTTATAAAATTATTAACTCTTATTAATTCAATCAGCGATACGTGTAAATGCAAATTCTACCTTCGCCTATGAATCTCTATTAAGTATTCTCAAGTGTCATTTTAAGTCATTAAAAAATATTTTCATTATTAAAATAATTAAGATACTATTAAAATTTAAGTTTTCTCTTTCATCCTATTTCTTCTCTATGTAAAATCACTCTTGGATTTGGGAATATCCGATCAAACTAGTCTCGTATCTCCCCTCATCTAAATGATCATCAGTTTCAAATTTAAAATATTGAATAAATCAAACAACATACTAATAAATCTGTACAACGAATCAAACATGAACAATATATGAAGAAAGAACAATAATTTATAGGTTTGGAACACAACAAATCCATATATCAAATTCATTTATAGTCTCAAATTATATTATTATTATTTTTATTAAAAGAATATTATAATTTTACCTTTCTTTCCTTTAGTTTTTGTTTTCTCTCTGTAAACTCACTTTACCTATACTATTCTGTCTCTCTCATTCTCTTCTTTTCCTGCATATCCAGGTTCTAAGAATTTGTTTACTTTCATCAAATTCATTCACTTTTTTATTTTTCATCAAAACCTACTTGATATGAGATTATTCATAAAAAAAAATTAAAATCAGATAGAAACTTGATATAGGCATAAGCTTACCACAATCCATCGCCCCAAAATAAAAGTCTGTATCAAATTGCTTTTTCAAAACTCAAATTCTTTGATACTAGTTTTAAAGAAGAACATCCAAATTGCAGAAGAAATTGAAAATATAAAAATGCACAAGTGGTGTAGTTGAAAATCATAGATTTGGGCGGATAAATTATATGATTTTTATTTAAAATTTTAGAGAAAAAGAATTAATTTGAAAGGTAACCATTTTCTTATCTCTTAATAATGTTTGGAACCACTTGGGGTATTGTACAGTGTTTTGTGGTTCTGTTATGTATATTATGGTATGACATTAATATTTATATTAGCATCTAGATATAATGAGGATATACTATAAAACATTACTCCTAATATGAACAAATTTAGACAATTAATAAATATTAAAACAACTAAAATTGCTTAATAGACCTTAAAATGCTTTGTTCAACAATAAATTTTAAGGCAGTGTTCAATATTTTGATTAGGATCAAAACATTATTATCTATATTTGTTAATTATATTTTTTGAGAATGTGATATTTATAGTAATATTTAAAAATTGAAAAAGTGTTTCATGAAACGTTATAGTATTTGATAATAATTAATTATTTTAAAAAAATATATATGCTTTAAATCACTCGTAACTAACTACTAATGTCCAGCTGTTGAGAGCTATAACTACTATAAGTCACATGTATTAAAACCACTAGTATTGCTCAACAGAGCTTAAATATTAATTTCTTTGTTTTTTTTAAAGAGGAAGTATTGAATTCTTTATTAAAATTTTACAATTCAAAATTTAAAATTTGGCTCAATACATAAATTGTATATCTGAACTTTTGCCAAAAAGTCTTCTGACCTTCTTAATTTTTAAAATGACCCTTCAACTTTACTTTTTTATAACAATTGCATAACTTGGCAAATTGAAATACACATGCCATAAAGAGAGTGATGGGTAAAGGAGTATTCGAATGTGTTTTAATTACAAAAGACCATAAAAGTGCATATCAAATCATTCATTTTTGGGTGCTCATTTTCTATTCAAATGTATGGGTTTTATTTCTTTTCTTTTATTCATAAAAGTTTCTTGATAAAAATCATTAGAGTGGTTAATAAAAAGATAAAAAAAAATAACATTGTTAATAGAAAAATCAAATTATTTTATGAAAAAATCATTTGAATTTAGACCCCCAAAAATCCCTGAATCAAGAGCGGAAAAAAATAAATTAGCCATTACTTTTGAAAAAAAAAAATATGAAGGAGAACATCAACTACAAGTAAAAAAAATAAAGTTGAAAATAATATTTAGATTTTTTAATCTAATTATCTCACGTGGTTGTTGTAAATGAGACTCATTTGATAGCACCAACCGCAATGGTCACTCTGTTGGAGTTGCTTTGTTTGCACCTGTTTCAGCTCCGTCACTTGTTTGCCACCGTTGCTCCACAACTAGTTTTCTTGGCTATCTCTCCCGCCGATAAATTCATCATCTCTGTTAAGAATAATGAATTAATTGGAAAACTTAGAATTTTTTAGATTTAGGATAAAATGATTGATTCGCTTAGGAATTGAGAGAGAAAGGTAAGGGAAAGTTTTGAAGCAGAGAGAAAGAAAGCGTAGTGGTTGGAGATGGGATAAAACGAAGATGGTGGTTGATGATAGGATAGATATCTGATTCCACGGAAATAACATAAATGATTTTAATATAATTTTATTTTTTTTATAAATCTTGAATATTTAAATTGTTTGATCGGTGTTTAATAAGAATTTTTAGATATCTTATATCAAAATAATAATTTAATGAATATTTGATAAAATGTAAAAATATTTAAATAATTATTTGCATTCATTATTAATTTACTCTTTGATTATTAAGTGTAAAATTTATATTAGTTATTTACCAATAAATAATAAGCATTGATTAAATTATAATTATAACTAAATAGTAACTTATAACATTATTGTGGGATTTTAAATAAATGTATGTGATAATTAAAAGGAGAATGGAATAGAGGAGAAGGGATTAATAATAATAATAATAATATTAAAAAAAAGCACTCTCTTCCTCACTCTCTCCCTGTTTCCTCTCCCCGCAACTGCAGGTTTCAATTTTCACCCCGCCATCGTCTCCGGTCAATTCCAGCGGCGATCGGTTATATCGACAGCAAGACCTCGACGAGAGGAGCTCATCTGTGGTCTTGGATTGCGTGATAGGAGCTTGAATCGATGGGAATCGCGATTGGAAGGTCGCGTCATTTTCGACGGTTCTAGGGTCAAGAATGGGTGTCGATCAATCCATTTCTTTCTTACAAGTGATTATCCTTTGAAAATCACGAGTTTTATGGTCGATTTTGCAAACCACCATAGATGGCGGAGCTTGATTGCCTGTGGAGCTTGTTTCTGATAGATAGAGTCCCTATCTCGCTAAACTAACACCGAAAATGGAACCATTGGGAAATTTTGAGCCGAGTGGTATGAGAATCATTCAATTCTGGGCTGTCTGGGTGCTCCGGTCACCGTAGACAGTGGTGCTGACGGTGGTCCAGCGATTGGCTGGTAGCAGTCCGGTGTGACACCCAAGAGACAGAAAGCTCGTCTCTTCGTGCTGAATCCAAATCGGAACTCGGAATCACAATTGGAATATTTCTAGATTTGATTATTTAATTTTGGAGTAAATGCAAATTAGAAATTTATTGATTATGAAATTTAATTTGGCTTGATTAAAATTAAATAAATTATATGAACGTTAATTTTGAAAGGAAATTCAAGTGTTAGTGAAATTAGCCAATTTATAAAAATTATTAATATTATGCAACACAAACTTATAAACTGTGAAAAATTAATATGGAGACAGTTAAATTATGCAGAGTAAAAGTAAATATTGAGAATGAAAAATGATAAATTATTGATAAGTGCCCCATGGATAATGGATGAGCCGTGTAATGTTGCAGCGTATTTGAAATTTAAATAGATTATATTATAAAGTAAAATATTACCAAACTATAATAGAAATAGTAAAAAAGAATAAACTAATTTAGCAAATATAAAATCTAATTGTATTTAATTGAATGCAAAAGAAGTATTTGAAAAAGGGAATTCTGAAAGAGTTTTAAGGAAAACCAATGTATAAAAAATTAAAGAATTTTATTTTAAAACTTTATTATATTTATTTGGAAAATCAATAGTGTATATTTGTATATACACTTATTATAAATAAATAAATAAATAAGCTAAACATTTATTTAAATGAAAATTGAAAAGTGATTGTCAAATTTGTTTGAGAAATAAAGTGTGATTTCTTTGATTTAAAACAGGTTAGTCAAATAATTTTGATAAATATTTATTTTAAATGAAATTTAAAAATTTAAATATTAAATTAGTTTTAAACATGAAATAAATTTATGGGGGATTAAATTAAATAATATGCTAAGAATGTAAATTTATAACATTTAAGGAAAATAAAGAATAGATGCGGAGTATAAATACGAATATTAGAAATTTAAATATCAATAAAAGTGGAAATAAAGAACTAAAATAAATTGTGTAATTTGTTTATAGGTTAATATAAATCACAGGAGTTGATTATAGTCAATAAATAAAAGGGAAAGGCTAGTGCAGCCTTATAAGTCAGGTTGGTGCAACACTAACTATTTATGTTATTTAAAAATTATAAATGTGTTTGATCTTATTTCTATTTTTATTAAGTGATTTATTTTCTTGAATGAAATATTGAAATATGAATTCATAGTTTTGAAAAAAAAAATAATATTTACTATAATATGAATTTTACATGATTGTATTTGATTTATGAAAATTCTATTTTTATGAAAAAGAGAATGTTAACCACTTATTATTATTATTATTATTATTATTGTTATTTGAAAAGTGACTATAATTGAATGATTTAGCAGTGTTATGAAATGAATTGTTACCCAACATGATTTTGATATTAATATATGTGAATGAAATGATTTATAGTCTTATAGTAATTAGTAGACATGGTAATTACACACAAATATCACTTCATTTATTGGAGTAGATATTATAATATGGTTATTACACTCTCAGTGTAATACCCGGAAATTTTTATTTCGAAACATTCCCATTTAAATTTAAATTGTAAATTATTAGCCAATAATATTACGCCACGTAATATTATGGGGATCGAAAATCATTTTGGTTCGCCCGAAAATTTATTGAATAACCATTAATCGATTAAA
>CANUEX010046401.1:0-17241 GCA_948099535.1 Jatropha multifida | reverse complement strand
CCGTGCATGGTGGCCGGAAAATCGGACTTGCCCAGAATTGGGTGATCTTTACATCAAAATGTTCGAAATTCTGTGGGGATTCAGAATCGGTGATCAATTTGTGCCGCTTGTGCCTTATTTGGCCGGAAAAGGCCCCGACAGTGACTTTACCACCGTCTTTCATGGTGGTTTCGTTCTCCTTGCTCCATCGCCGGAATTAATGGAGGGGAAAAGCTCGCAGCGTCGTGGGGAGAAGATCGATGACCACCTCATGGCCTGGAGTCGCCGGAAAAGGCTCAGATCACCGAAAAACTTCATTGCAAAACCTCAAAGCTTCCAGTCGCGATATCTCCCATCAGCGACTTCAACTTCACGATCCAAGACCACCACTGAGTTGCTCTTGTCAAGCTCGTGCCTTGGTTGTGTTTGATCGTCGCAGACACTGGCCGGAGACGCGAAGGAGAATGGGGAGGGGAGCTTGCTGTGCGCGCGCGAGAGAGAGGGAACGGGGAAGGAGAGATTTCTGGGTTTTTTTTATTTTATTTTATTTTAATTTTATTTATTTTGTTTATTATTATTATTATTATTATTATTATTATTATTATTATTATTATTTATTTTAATTAAATGGTTTCGGTTCAATTTGAATCGATTTGATCTAACCCAATGATTTAGCCTATTTTCATTTGATTTAGGGGTTTTTCGACTGAGTTAGACTATTTAAATTCGATTTTCGATTTGGTTCGAGGCATAAAATATTATTTTTCGCCAATTCTCATTGGTGAAAATTTACAATTAAATTTTAAATAAAAATTTTTTTAAAAATAAATTAATGGGTTATTTCAGTATATGATCCATTTAACATGTTTACAATATTTTTAAGTTTTAACATATTTAACTACAATCATATTTAAAAGTATATTTTTATATATAAAATGTATAAAAATTCTTTAAGATTCATGATTAAAATAAAAAGTAATACCATAATAAAATCTAACTAGGTTTTAGTTGGAGTATTTATATCTAACACTAAAATTACCGCTTTACTCTTAAATAAACAAGTCATTCGTCTGACTTGCATATGAACTTGCGATACGACACATTTATATTTATATCATAAATGAGTGACTCATTTAACCTTAACTCTAACCTATTATTTTGCTTATTAGACGAATTGTGTTCGCTTGTTATGACTCATTTTGATACTCCTAGTATAACATGCATTAAAAAATGCATACACTATTAATGTGTTTTTCAAAAGTGATAATAATTTTGAGAATTTAACTAATTATATTAAAATAAAAAATTAAGTATTTTTTATTTGTATTTATGATTTATTATATATGATTGTTTATTTATTTAAAAAATTAATGTATCATATTTATTTAATATAGTGTGTTTTAAGCGAGTGAATGTCCTAATTTTTAAAAATTTATCGTATTATATACATTTTCATATCATATGTCCCGTATTCGTACTATTTAACTAAATACAACTACTCCATATACTAAACTAATTAACTAAAGCTTTTTTTATTATCAAGAAAAAGTAAAGTGCTTTTTCAAATTTGTTTATGTGTCTTTGTTATTATGAATGACTTTGTTGACACAGACAAAGAAAAGGAAAACCTATGAAATTATTTCAAATTTCGGACTTTGGACATATAATAGTTCCGAATCGAATCTCTTTAGAAAGAAGATATTTTATTTCACGATAATCTGCTACAATCCCCTTACTGATCATAAAAAACAAGAAAGAACTAAATTTGTTTCAAAAAAAATAAAATTAATAGAGAAAAGAAAATATAGAGATTAAAGAGTTGGAATCATAAGCCAATTTTTTTAATGATCAATTTTTGTCAAAGTGTAATTCTAGCCGAAATGGTAGAATTTCTAATATTTTTCAAAACTAATTTTAAAAAAAATAAAAATTAATTTTTTTTTCGGAATAAAAGTTGTCACTTACTTTTTTTAGATATAAAAGAAAAATAAATTAATAATTGATTGAGTATTGAAATCTTTTGAAATTAAATTTTAAAAAAATAACAAACAACTAATTTTTTTTCAAAAAAAAACTTATGTTGCTTTTTTTCATATAAATGAAATTAATTTTTTTCTAGAAATTTATTTTTATAATTTTTTTATTTTCCTTTTAATATAAAGGAAAAATTATTAAAATTTTTTTCCCTTATATTCATTCCTTATTTCAAACTAAAATAGTTTTTGTTTATGAATATTAATTTAATTTTTTTCTCGTATATCTGAAAATATAAAATACTTTTACAATTTTTATAATTACAACTATCTCTTTTCAATTATGCTAAATAACTGTTTTTTTTTTTTTTACGGTTGGCAATTCTGAAGGCGTACATTTAAGATAGACTTTTATGCTCTACGTGTGTGTGTCGATATATATATATAGACTTGTTAGTATTGCTGAAGTTTCTTTGCTGGTCCTCCTCAACAGACTCGCTTCTGTTCACTTCTGGTGTCCTCCAGAACGCATCAACCGAAGTTAGTTACAACTTATAACTTACTACTTTCAACGCTATCAACAAGCAAATATCCACTGTGACTCTACATTTTATCGTCTTCAACCACTACCAATAATATCGTGCCACGTATCCAAACGCTGAACATCTATCAATTCATTGGTCGATTTGAAGTCCTCTGCTCATGCAATCCTTTACCGAGACGGAGCAAAACAAAAGTCCGTTCTTTCAAGCCAGCCTTATTAGTTGTCAACTTCAAAACTAATTCTTGTCCTAATAAAACACCTTAAAATTTTCCATCTCTTTGATCATTTTTCTCACTCGCATTGTCTTCTTCTTTGTGCGAATTAATTAATCAATTATAACAATGATGTCCAATTCCGGCGATACAGAAGCGAAGAAACAATCTGATGAGTCGACGCCGTCTCAAATTCCGACTCCAACGGCTGCTGAGGTTGCTGATGCAGAGTCAGGAAATGGATTCAGTGTAGGGGTTATCACGAGGCGGTGGAGGAGAAAGGAAATTTTGCAGAGAGGTTCGTTGGGTTTGAGAGGATTGGGTTTTTTATTCTCTTTGCTTGCTTTTATTGTCATGGCTAGTAACAAGCACGGCGATTGGAAGAATTTTGATAAATATGAAGAGTACAGGTAGCTCAAATTATAATTATTAGTATTTTTTTTTTGGTAATTGTTGTTAGTATTGAGTTTGGTGTTTATTTGGTGTAGATATTTACTGGCAATAGCAATACTTTCCACTATGTATACGGGAGCTCAAGTTCTGCGTCATGTTCATGAGCTTTCTACTGGAAAACTTTTTCTTGAGGGACGGAATTCTGCCATTGTAGACTTCTTTGGCGATCAGGTTATAGTTTTTTTTTTTTGGGTTTTTTTCCTTTTGTCTTTTTGTCTTTGTTTGGTTGCTAAGAAAATGGTGGATAAGAATAGGATAGGAAAATCTTAAATTGATGGAATTTATCATATTCTATAGTTATTACATAATTAAAAATTCAAACGCGGATTCCCTTAATTTTGATCATAGTCTCAAACGGAGCCTATTACATGCGTCGTTGTAGAGAAAAGGCTGTTTTGTGCGAGAAAAGTAATTAGCACTTTCTGGAACTATGTTTCATGATAAACATAGAAAGTTCTCTGGTTTGACTTGGCATGAAGTCTATGAGTCAATAATTACATGCATCTTGATGTTCCTCTTTAGTTTTGCCATTTTTTTCCCTCTTCTGAAATGTCTATTAGTCCAATATCCCTATTTTTTAAAACATCAGTTTCATCTTGTCATTTTTGGAGAAAAAATTTTTTTTTTCTTGGTTGCTATTGGAGCTCACAATGTTCCTTTTGATGAATTGCAGATTGCATCCTACCTGCTGTTATCTGCAGCTTCAACAGCAGTTCCCTTGACGAACAGGATGCGTGAAGGGGCAGATAACATATTTACGGACTCCTCAACAGCAGCAATTAGTATGGCATTCTTTGCCTTCTTCTTATTGGCATTGTCAGCTCTTATTTCAGGATACAAGTTATCTACTCAATCCTATATATGAAATTAAGGTTTCTTCGGATTTATCGTTCGTTTCATGTGTGGAATGTTGATCTCTAAATAGGTCAAATACAATGTGAGAAAATACATATGTTGAATATACAATTATAAACATAGTCCTTTTTTTTAATTTATCTGTATTTATTTAGCTGTTTAAATGTATCTGACAGAGCAGAGGTTTTTACCACTAATCTTTGATCGTTCCTTTTTCTTTTTCTTTGAATTAAATGCTAAAGAAAAACACATATCTTACCTAGTCAAATGAGACTGAAAAATAAACATTTAGGTCTCTTTAGTTCTCTACTCAGTTATTGTATGCTGTGATTGTGACAAATTGAGGCCTAGTCTGTTGAGCTTAAATAGGCCTCAAAACAAATGAAAAATTTGGCACTACAGCTATATTACAATATTACAAACATATCTAATCAAATGATGTTTCCTGAATCCTAATTGCTTCTGGAATTAGTTGATTGTTTCAAGATAAGAAAGGGTCAAGAAATAAGTCATCTTTTGGTTCTTCCTTAGCTCCAGAAGAGAACACACCTTGTGTGTATTGTGTTTGATTCATGTACGAGCTGGTATTTGGTTTTTCAAAACCAGAGAATCCAATGCTTCCTGGATTCTGCAACATTTCAAGGGTGAATGGTGCTTGACCTGCTGATGTAGGTAACCTTGCGGTGTGAAGAGTGTTCGGATAATTCGTGTTGGCTGTGGCAGAGGGCCTAATAGGAATAGGCATACTGCTATTGTTGGCATTTAGTACAGGTCTGTTAGACGCATAGCCACTGCCACGAGCAGCTGGAACATCATGGTTGTGCTTCCCTTCATAAGTGGTGATCACTGCCCTCGTATCATGCGATGCTCGTTCTACGTGTTTCCGCACAGGACAACCAATGGATGTGCATTTGTAGTAGCTCCTGCAGATGATAAGATGATTTCAGAACAAAATAACAAGTTCAATTTTGTAATTCACAGTTCTGGATTGATTCCAGTATGATTAAGCAAAAGTAAATTTGATGGCTGAATTTACCTTGGATTGGGATTTCCTTTGACTACTTTCTGTCCATATTTCCTCCATCTATAACCATCATCAAGTATGTCAATATCACTTGTTGTTTGAACTACAATTCTGGGTTCTCTGACAGTCCTACTCCCAGCAGCCAAAATACTCTCATTTTCATTCTGTCCCTTGCTGCAATACAAAATCATCAGAATTACTACTAATACACACATTATCCAAATGACATTAAAAGAGAAAATTTTTTCTCAGCTTACAATCTCTTGGCTTCAGGTTCATTTTCATCATCGTTGTCAACAGAATTACTAATGGGCGAATTCTGATCGAACTCATCTTCTCCAACAGAAATAGAAGAATCTTCCTGCATGGTAATGGAGTCCATTGGAGGAACTGATTGATCTGATTTCTCTGAACTAGCTCCTTGCATTGCCTGAGAAGATGATCTTGATTGAGGCTTATGATGATTATGACTTCCCTTATAGACTATTTCAGTTATCTGTCCATCTAAAGATCTCTCCACTTTCTTCTTTGTTGGACAATTTGGAAATGTGCATTTATAATAACTACGTGGGTTTTCACTTCCTTTGACCTGTTTCTGTCCATATTTTCTCCAGTTGTATCCATCATCAGATTTTCTTTGCTCTCTCATATATGGAGCTGGTGGTGGATTGTAGTGATTGTGAGTAGGTTGAGTAGCAGAAGATTGAAGCGGAGCCATTTCTGACAAGAAACTCTGAGTTGGTCTAAATTCTGACTTTACTGATTCTGCTATTTCTGTTGCCAATTCTCTTTGTTTTGTCGTTTTGTTAAAATTCCATGCTTCTTGTTGCCTTTTGATCGATTCCTCCTGTCAAGTGAACAAACCTTTTTAATTTCCATTGTATATTATTTTTTAGTAAAAAAAAGATTGAAACTTGTCTTCTTCTGTTTTTTTTTTTTTTTTGCTTAAACTTTTTGGATGTTGCTTTTGGTTCTTCGGTGGTTGTTCTATTTCTAAAGTACCTCAAACTGGACTTTAAAATTTTAGACGCCAAACGTTAAATCCAACTGCGTATTCAAACTTTTTATCCAGGACATGAAGAAAAATAGAATTGTTACCAAGCAGACATGTGGACATCATTTCAAGTTGACATAGCTATGGTTTACACTTGTAAATAACAGTTAAAGCAAGGGCCAATTCTAAAAAAATAGAGCATATGAAAACAGAGTAATTATTTCTATTGGATAATTTCATACCACTGAGACAAGGCTTGAAGAAGATTGAAAGATGGAAGAAGATGATGATGATGTAGGAATAGGATTTGTTTGGGTTGGGAAAGAGAAATCAGAGTAATTTTTCTCTTCTCTTCTAACACCTCTTTGATTATTATTATCAGTAGAAATACTCATCCAATTGAAAGTTTGACCAGCAAAAGTTCCAGTAGTTGGAGAAGGAAGAACCTGAACAACAAAAATGTCAGAGAAAAGGATTAGTAACATGTTCCTTAAAATAAAATAAATGAAAGAAAAACCCAGAAATAAAATGTAACTAAACTTACATTAGAAGCAGAAAAAAGAACAGGTGAGTCGAAAAGTTCGGTTGGGCTTAAACCAGGAGGAATTGCAAAATAAGAAGAAGGAGAAGGTGGAGGAGGAGACAAAGGTAAAGAAGGAGGTGGAAATGATTTGAATTTTGGGATTTCAATTCCTTGGTCATAAATTCCCCAACTAATATTTTCCATGTCTTTTTTATTACTGTTATTACTAGAAAGAAGATTCATAAAAGAAGAATTAGAATTAGAAGAAGTCATAACCAGTTGGGTTGAGAAAGAGAATCTGTTTTCAGAATTTATAGAAGTAGAATTCAAGGTAGAAGAAGGTGATGAAGCCAAGAACGAAGAAGGTTAAAAACTAGAGAGAGAGAGAGAGAGAGATGCAGAAGAGAAGATAAAATGAGGGGGTGGTGACTTGGTGAGGTTTGCATAAAGGGCCTTCTCCATGTTTCTTCTGAGAAGCTAAAAGCAAAGTTTGACTGTGGAAAAACCATTCTGGGTCAAAGCTTGTGGGTTTGACCGGACTGCATTTGGAAAATGGCGGCTCAAGAAGAAGAAATAACTAACTCAGCTCCTTTCAATTTTTTGTGGCGTGGAGGCTCCACGCTTAGCCACTTGGCTTTCCAGCTCAGACAGCATCAGAATTTAATACTTTGTTCGCGAAGGAAAGATTTTAAGCTCATGGAAACTAATAAGGACGCGAAGAAAAGAAAGAAGTACAAACATAACATATTTAATACTTATTTTATTTTTAATTATACGAGTGAAAACATATTTATTTGTTGTGTTTTTAAGAATTATATGTATATAAAATTGTCCGTTTAATATTTTGGTCATTGATTTTGTTGAAATGTGATTTTAGGTTAAAAACTTAAAAATAACATAACAAATGTTTATATATTTAAGTAATAAAAATATAAATTAGTATTGAAAAATAAAAATATCAGTTTTTTTAAAAATAAAAATATCAATTTGAGAACTTTTTGTTCTTATTTTCCTTTGCCATATGTTTTCCTTCCTCACCAAACAAAGGAAACCGCTTGCTATCAATTCAAAAAAATATATATATGTATATGGTCCAATCACAAAATTGTAGCCCAGTTCCTAAGCTAATATTTTTAATTAATAGTGGTTTAATACTTTAATTACAAGGAATCAATAAATAAATAAGTGTGGTTATTGTGTAGTTGTGTCGCTCTCTCATATAAAATGTAGCTCCTTTGAGTGATGAACATTTTTTTTATTAAATATACCAAAATTCATTTGATGATGTTATGTTACAGTGGACCAGTAGACTTCAAGGTTGTCAAGCTGTTCGACAAGCCGTTCTTTTAATTTTTGTTGACAGATTTACCCTTGCAGCTCAAAGCTTGACCATTTCAAAGATTGACCAGTCAGTCCACTGCATTATATTTAATATTATTAGAAACTGTGTAACGTTCCATGGTGTAGTGGTTAGTACTCTGAACTTTGCATCCAGCAATCTGGGTTCGACTCGTACTACGACCCCTTTTTTCCTGCTTTGAGCCAATAATACCTAAATCACTCTTTGGTTTCAGTAAGTTCCTCTGTGCTTATACCTAAAATTAGTAATTTTTTCTCTTTATTTTTATTCCATTTTACTCCGATTTGTCGCTTTAGAAAATCAAGTATGAATTATTTTTCTTTAACTTTACCCTTATTTCTATGTGCTGCCACTAAATATGGATTTAGTAAATTTATTTTTTTTTTTTTAAAGAATTGAGATGGTTTAAGAATTCACTGGGGCAAATGTGTTTATTAAGGACAATAACGATATTTCAATAGCACTTGATGACGGGGGCGTAACCGACCTAACCAATCCATTCTAATCTGGTTTGGTTTGTCATCTTGCTCAAGAGAAGTTCTGGACATAGAGATTATGAGTTTTTTTTTTTTTTTTTGAACTGAAATAGAGATTATGAGCTGCATAATTGAAGTATCATTGACAGAATGAATAGTAATTCATGTAAAGAAAAATAGTCTAAGGAACAAAATGGATAAAGAAAGAAGAACATACATTTTCCGAAGGACAGACTTTACACTCTTTTTTGGTTACATGTTTCTTCCTACACAGAACATGTATTTTTCCATTTAAAAAGCATCAACTTAAAAAGCTAACGTGAATTTCTTTTCTAGTACACTGCAATACACAAATGGCATTGCATGAATATCACAACCCAAAATTCCAATACGCTATGGACTTGGCCTTCTTCAGTCTTCACTGCTATGGAATTTATATTTGATGACAAATGCACCCTTCAAATTATTTATGAAATAACATCTTCTAACTGTAATTTCCAGCACTTGGGATCCAATTCAGCCTATCAAATATGTAAGTATTACTTCAATTAAACCCACCGAAATCAGTGCATTGAAGTTTTTCCAGAGTCAAAAATATTAAAAAAAAGTTCTCTATTTTTTAGTTTCAACTTTGCCCATCTGACTTATTATAAAACTGCCTTTTATGGTATTTTCAAATGATGGTCAAATTTACTACATTTGCACAAACACATTATATCGATATTAATAAGCATATCTAAAGTAAGTTATGTCGCCGTGGCAGATAATTTCAATCCAACTATGCCTATGCTATTGCTTAAACAACAAAACAAACAGTGATCCGAACTCATCTTGGGACAAAAAGACATACCTGAAACTCTTTATCTCTCCATTCGAACACACAACCACGTGTTTCCAAATGTTCAAAAAGTGGCAGGGGAAGCAATGATTTAAAAGATGCATGAAGCTTCACTTTTATTAGACCTCCACATGCCAACAAGGCAGCAGCCAGTCCACTTGGAGTCAAGCCCTTTGAGTGCAAGACAGTCATGTTTTGCAGGCAGCTGATGCTGGCAAGGGACAAGAGCCCCACATCCGTAACTGAGCTGTACGATAAATTAATCTGCATAGCAAAGATATTGTACGTATCAGAATAGACCCTCCTCTCTATGTGATAAGTCAGCAATCAAATGAGATAAGAGGGAAAAGTGCCTGTTTGAGGTTTTGAGAAAAGTGAGCAAGCGGAAGCATCCCAGCATCATCAATATTGTGACACTTCTTTATGTCTAGCTTAATGAGTTGCCTACATCCCACAGCAATGGCTGATAGCCCCAAAGATGAGATCAGAGGACATCCTCGACTTTCAAATGTGTTCAGTCTCGCACATTTTGATAGTGATATCAAAGAACTATCAGTAATATCTTTGCAGTAGGATATATTAATCATCTCAAGGTCAAGGCAACCAGAAGCAATTGCTAAAATCCCTGAATCAGTTATTCCAGCAGACCTGCAAAAGAAACCGCAATCCATCAGATCATGAATTTCTTGCTATTTCACTTAAATCCATGCCAAAACAAGAAAAAAAAAATCACAGTACATAATTGGGTGCTCTAATTATGCTACCAACGGTCACATCACTTGATGGAACTAAGATAACTACCCACAAAAACAAAGATCAACGTCACCCTAGAGAATAAAAATAATAAATACAAGGTTAAAAATTAAAAGTCGATACCTGTACAAGTCAAGCTCAGTAAGTTTCCTGCATTGCCTACCGATATAAGCAAGTCCTTCATCACTTATGTTCAGGCAAATTCCTAATTTCAAGCTAGATAGTTTGGAACATCTAGAAATTGACTTCAGACCTGCAAAGAGAGTCAAAATAAGTATTCCACCGAAGAAATTAGATGTCATTTACAGTAAAGCAGAGTGAAGGAGAAACCTTCGTCATCAATCTCATTATCTGTTAAATCAAGCTCCTCAAGCAACTGGCACCGCTGTCCAATTAATACAAATGCTTCTCTAGAAACCAGGGTACATGACTCCATTCTGAGAGAAGTGAGGTTTGTGCATGAAGTCGTAATGCGGGCAACAGAAACGTCAGTTATTTTGCGACAACATGTGATGTCTAGCTTCTTCAACTCTGTGTGTTTGGTTACGATACAAGAGAGACCTTCATCAGTCACTCCCAAACACTTGCTTAAGCTCAGCTGCCTCAGTGTTATACACCTATTTCCAAGGGCCTTCAGTCCAGCAGAGGTAACCATGCAACCATCTAGTTTGACTGATTGCAAGGCTGAAAGCTTTCTCAGGCTATTGGCAAGTGGTAGAGTGACCTGAAACAACACAAATGCCGCCAAACTGTAAGTAACATAATCAAAAGAATAAAAACTGTTGAAATATGTTAAATAAAACAAAATCAAAAACCTTACAGGAGAGCCATATGCTAAAATCAGTTTCTCTAAACCTCCAGCACCATCAATCAAGGAAGACAAACCAACATGAGTAATGTTCTGACAACTTGACACATCAAGTGTCTGTCCAGAAAATAAAATAAATGTCAGAAATAAAAATCAAAGTTGACTTGAGTCAACTAGAAATAGAATTTCTTATTACGGACTGATATTGGTCAAATGCTCACGCAAAGTGTATCTTGTGCTAATGTATGCTAAAAAAAATGCTAAATATCTCATCCTTAAAAAATATACAATCCCAAAATTTGTTCCATCTTATACCGGATGTAAAATTCACTTGCTAGCGATAAATTTTATGATATTGCACGGGATATTAAAGCACAAAAAATGCAAAAAAAGAGGAAAATATATAGGGTCCCATAAAATTAACTTGGTTCCAGTTTCAAATCCAAATCAAATTATTAGAGATAATAAGAAAACAAATAACAGGCAGACAAAACTAGTAGCTATTTAGAAGTCAATCCAAGATATCACATCCCAATCTAATTCTTCAGTCTTCAGTTTTCATCTGATATTTGGAGCAAGAAAAAGAGATGGTAACAAAATAAAATCTCAAATCCAATTAGTTCCTAATAAATATACCTTCAGCGTTTTGCACCCACGTTGTTGGAGTGCTGCGAGGCTATCATCATCAATACAAAAGCATCCTTCCATAACCAAATCTTCAAGATATTGGAGTTTCAAAATGGGAGGTAAGCACTTATTTGTAATCTGGCAGCAAGGGAAACATTTGAATAAATCTAATTGTAAATTTTTTCTATGCAGCAAGAATTTACACACAACACAATTTAGTGCCAAGTACAGAACAAAACAACCAACATAAATATGTCAAAAATTAAGAAATGTAACAATTACTAAAATATATTTAAGTCATAGTTATAATTAACACTCTTTAGCAGAAAAATGAAAGAACCCAAATTAGAGAACAAAACCATCAAATTAACTTATATTTGATTCAAAATTATGTGGAAAAATAAAAATAAATTCACAAAGACAGCCAATCTTAAAAAGAGAGTAATTCTTACAGGCAAGTAGGAGAGATCCAAACTGCGTATCTCCTTACACTTGACAGCAATCAAGCCAACCCCCAAATCAGTAACACCTAAACACCACTTCAAGCTAATCAATCTCAATTTTTTGCACCCAACCGCAATACACCCAATACCCATATCTGTAATTAACTTGCACCTTCCCAGCCAGAGTCTCTCCAGATTCTTGGCCTCCGCCACGGCCGCCGCGGCCGCATCCCTCAGCTCTGTTGTGTTCGACAAGTCAATATCTACCACGTTCTTGCAATTCAAAGCCAAACTCATCAACCCATTGTAAGAAAAGAACTTAGAACGCGAAAGATCGATAGACCTCAACGAATCATTGCAGGCATTTGAGATGATCGTTAATGTATTGTTGTTTATTCGAGGACACAGGGAGAGATCGAGGTGGGATACATATGGGTATCTGTTGAGGATTCCAGGGAGGTGTTCTTGTCGCAGAGGCTTAAGAGTTTTGCGATGCTTGGATTCTATAGAGTAAAATGATTTGCAAACTAAAGAGAACGATTTTCTATCAAGTGGGTTTGTGCTGAGGAAATCCAAGATAGTGAAAACAATCTCTTCAGAGAGGAGGTCAAAGATGTTATTACTGCTTTTGTTGCTGTTACCGAATTCCAAGGTCTTCTGCTTCTTCATTGCTTAACAAGCCAAAATGGTGAATTTGGGTGTTCAGTTTTGAAGGAGAGGGTAGAGGAAGAGGAAGATGAAGAGAAGTAAGGGTGTTTATATAAGGAAGATTTATGTGTTCTTTGAGATTTTTGAGGCTTACAAGAAACCGTTCACAGAAAAATAATATAGTCCGGTGTATTGGTTTTAGTTAGTTGGAGAGGAAGTGAGGAAGAAGACTCCCAAATTACGGTAATAGCCTTTTTGTTGTTTTCTAAAAGAGAGATTGATTCTTTCGTTCTCTTCCGTAGGGACGATATTACCCTTTTATAATACTAAATACAATTTTCTTCTTTTGTAATAACAAAAACTACGCTTTTTTTTGTTTTCAAAGAAAAAAAACCTGCTATTTTGGTGTTTTTTTTCCCGAAAGGGAATGGTATTTAATAATTAGTAATAATGTCGAAAAAATTTTTTTAATGAAACATATGCATTATATATTTCATTGATTAAAAATTATTTTTAAATTATGTTAAAATATATTTTTTATTTATGAGTCTTCTAATTTAAATATAGATGTTAAGTTTTTCTTATTGAATAAATAACATCTAATTCTTAATTTATCAAATTAAAAAAATAAATTTAATATGATAAAAAAATATTATGCAAGTGAACATAATATGAGTTGTTTAATAATTATTATTATTTTCAAGTTCGATTATTTTTAATAAAAAATAAAGAGATAAAGGCTCTTTATTCTTTCCAAAACCTAAAATTTAAACAAAAATTTCTTTTTCAACAAACAGTGCTAAACCTATCTTATTCATTGCAATAATATTATTAAAAAAATATATAATTTTGAATTTCATAATCAATATTATATTAATTAAAAATTAAAAATATCACTTTTTCCTAAAAAAAGAAAATTAAAAATATCAACAAATGAAAATAAAAAGTAATTTTCTATTAACGATTTAAACGAGTCAAATTTTATGAAATTTAAATTTGAATTAGATTTGTTAATCATAAATTCGAGTCAATTTAATTTGAGGTCCAAATATTTGGGATTGAGCTTGTTTACATTTTGAGTATAAATATAGAATTTTATTGTTTATGACGTAAGAAAATCATTTTATTTTTTAAATTTTAACTGTAAATAATTAAATTGAATTTTTGTATAAAAGAAAGAGGGAGTAGGGGCAAAACTGTCGTTTGGGAGAAGTCAGGAGGATCCGTACGGAAAAGGACAAGAAGGACAAAGAGTAAAAGGCGTGGAGTGAAGGGAGGGTAACGGAGTCATTAGTGGAAGTCGTTGTCTTATCGCAAGCTGAGACCATCTTATTCGGTGGAGGAGTATATGAGGAAGGACAGATTCAAGTGCAGACAGTACGAATTTAATATTTATTTACTTTTTAGAAACAGAAAACGAAAGAAAGAAAATAAAAGTATATTTATTCTCGCCGTACTTATGGATGGTGCTGTGTCGTACCAACCTTTCTCGTATATCAACGGTACCACAAATTTAAATTAGTCAAAAAAGAATTTTGATTTTTGGTCAGGAAGGTCATGACTCAGTCAGGTCATGCCCTTACCCTCCTCCTTGCTTTTATTTTATTTTATTTTATATATTATTGAAATAACTTCTATTTTATATATTATTTTATTTTGTATATTATGCAAATTTGGAGAATGAAGGGAGCAGTGGTACTATACGTGTCCTTGAGAATAATTGGGCTTTATTTTGTTTTATCAAAAGCGTTGATGCGGGCGCGTGGCTTAGAAGAATGCGACTGATTTTTAATATTCCGTTTTCTTTACCTGGTGAAGGTTCTCTCTCAGTTGGTCTGTTGCCAAATTCTCAAATCTGATTATGTATATATATATATAATATTATTTGCCTAACCAAATAAAAACTAAGCTAATACCAAACGTTATTTTTCTTAAAAATTCTTTTAAAATTTTACATTATTGAATAATAGTTAATTTTTTTGAAAGTTTTAAATAAAAACTTGTTTATTTAAAATAATATTTTCCTGGTGAAAAAAAAGAGAAATTTGAAAGATTGGATAATAGCAATATAGTGGTTTTTGGAGGCCCACAGCCCACTAGGCCAGTTAGTGCACAGTAAACGCGGTTCTTACGCGGGGGCGGGGGCTGGGGCGGTTAACGTCATTTATTGAGTACATGTTTGGTACAGTCGTATGAGTTGACAACTGTCACGCTTTTTCATTATTGTATTTTATTGTTATTCCAGCTTTAGTTTAACCCAGTGCTCAGGATCTTCATATTCCCTGTCCTGCATTGTTGTATAAGGATATGCTGTACGGCAATTTTTTTTTAATTTTAAAAATAAAAAAGCAATTTCAGAAGAAGAAGAAGATGATGATCGAGATAGCGTTAATGCCTTTTGAAAACAATTTGCAAGAGTAACGCGAAAAAAATCTGTTTTAATTTGGTTTTGAACAAGAAAAAAATTCATCGGTTCTGAGAAAGGGAGGACTCGATGACTTTCATCTTTTCTTTATTTATAGTGCTGATTCTCTTTGGTGAAAGAAGATTGTAAGTTTGTAAAGGCTTTTTGGAACTTAACTTCATTTTCCAAAAAATGATGCAATTTTGGAATACATTTCTTTTTTTTTTTAGGGGAATTTCGGAATATATTTCTTAGAAACTATCGAGTGAACTTAGATTTATATATATATTTTTACATGCACTTAATCATTGAATTATGAATTTAATAATTTGTTTAGATTTATAAATAAAATAAATCTATACATACATAAATCAATATATTAATTTTTTTCAGAGATTTATAAAAAATAAAAAATAATATTTTTTTCAAAGATTCGTGCAAAATGATCGGTATATTAGTTTATATATACATAAATCAAATTTATAATTAATCTTCAAAATATTTTAGTAAGTTTTAAAATAATTATTATAAATATCAATTATTATTGAATTTATTTAAATAAATAGTTTAACATATAGACATAAATCCAATACAAATTAAAAGCATAAAAAAATTATTAAAGTTTGCCCTGATTTGAAATAGGTCGAAAAATAGTATCATCTTCCTTTAAAAAAAACATACATATCAATTTAATCATATCTTAGTTGATCATTTTGAACTGAATATACTTTATAATTTCACCATCATTTCCATATTGATCAAGCTCAAATTTATTAAATGCTATGAAAATAGTCTTGTATTAATGATATTATTAATTTTTATCAATTATTTAATAACTAAAAATATTAATTATATTAATTAAATTCTCTATTAATAATTTTTAAAATAATTTTTAAAATATAAAATTATTTTCAACCTAAAAGATTAACATTTCACATAAGCACGTTAATATTCGAAAATGATGCCACATAAATTTTCAGAACTCAACTTTTATATATTTATATAGATTCATTTAATTTATATGAATATAAATGCATATAAGCATGAATAAATATAAATATTCATTAAAAAATAAATATTAATTATTAAAATATTTTCCGATTCTTATTATAAGAGTATTAATCATTCATGTTTTCTTCCTTTTAATTAGAAAGAAACAACAAGATGAGGTGGTTGATTTTAAAAAATAAATAAAGGGGTGTGTTTATCTATAACATATATAAAAGCATGAATGGGGGATATTGAGTCACTAAAATACTCTTTATGAATTTTCAATTTAATTACTAATGATAAGGATAATCTAGTTATTTATTAATTAGAAAATTTTTAATTTTATTTATATTTTTATTTGAATTTAAATTCCATTAGAAAGTTTAATCTAAACGTATTCTAATTATGATTCCAATTTATTATTTCCATTATATTAATATTAATTAAAAATTTATTCTACTACACCATTATATATATGTTTAATTTTAATTGCTTTTAACTATTAAATTTTAATTATTTTTTGCTATCAATAATTTATTTATTTTGATCATCAAGAATTATTACTTCAAACTTTTGCTACTTTGAAATTATTAAGTTTGAAATCATATTTTTTTGTATGATAAGTATTAACTCTTTTTTTTTTTTTACAAATTACTAGAATATTTTTATTTATATTTTTTATAATTTAGAAATCCTTTCATCCATTTTTGTTTGCGTTCACAATTATAAATTTATAGATTTATAGATTTATTTTAAATTTGATAAAGGTTTTTGCTTGCATATTAGAAACAGAATTTTTTCCATTTTTAAATTATAAACTTGGCAAATGATTCTACTTGTAAATTAATAATGAAATTTTTCGATTTCTAACATTATAATCTAAATTGTTTTTTATTAGTTAACAAATTATATTTCATTATTCTTCCATTGCTAACAGTTTGACAAAAAGATTACGAACGAGTTAACAATGAAATTTTTATCCGTTGTTAAATTTATAACTTGTAATACCCTGAAATTTTTATTTCGAAACATTTCCATTTAAATTTAAATTATAAATTATTAGCCAATAATATTACGCTACGTAATATTATGGGGATCGAAAATCATTTTGGTTCGCCCGAAAATTTATTGAATAACCGTCAATCGAATAAAATCGGACCAATATTTTTTTAATTGGACTGAATTAATTTAAATTAGACCCGAATCGGATATTTTTGAAAAACACTGTGCGTCACTATTTTTTTCTCCCCGGCAACTTACCTTGGACGGTTTGTTTTTATTTAATAATTATAAAACTTTATAATATTTTAATATTATTTTTAATTATTATTATTATT